>JAAAKG020162664.1:0-26144 GCA_010014905.2 Druon quercuslanigerum
CCCCCCCCCCCCCCCCCCCCACGCCTACCTGGTGTTAATGGACAGGTTGTACCGACCTTGTCGCTCGACTTTGCCTACAGGTAAAGTAAGAGATAAACCATATTATACCAGCTCCGCATTATTCGCTTTTATCGAGTTTTAACGCAACAACGGATTCCTTTATGGAAACGCCGTTAATTTTACGAGGCGAGGCATATTTAGCTCGGCGATCGTAAAGTCATACTTTGCGTCGCGATAAAGTTAAAACGCCATCGGCGGGCTTAAAGCAAAGTTCGGCTCGTAAATACGGGGGCAGCTTTCTCGATACTCCCATATACACCATGGTGCTCTTGGAAACTGGCCGAGTCGGTACTTTAATGGCAAACTCCAAAACCCGAAAATACTCACTCTTCCAACTTAGTATCCCGAAAATCCAATACCACCTCCTTTTCAGAAACCCTTCAAATATTTAATCGTTATAATCATCGATTTAGAGTGTTTAAACTGCGAATTTGGTAATTTTGGAAGCATTATAGTTTATGGGAAATGCGACAGTAATGGTACGTGGGTTAGCGTTCGTAATTAATAAGGTTGTTATGGCAGAGTCAATCAAAGACTTACCAAGATTGTTGAACAAACTGAATTCAAGCAAGAACATGGGCCTTAAAGTTAATGAAAAGCGACGAATTTTTTATCAAACAGTTAAATTTACCACTAAAAAGGATGTCTTTAACAGAATAGTTGAATTTTCAACAAAATAATTAAACTTTTAGAAAAATAGTGGCATTTTTATCAATTATCTGTATAGGTATCAAAGTGAGTGTGAGGGTATGTGGGTTAGCGTTCGCAGATGATGAGGTTGTCATGACAGAGTAAATTGAAGATTTGCAAAGGATGTGGCGAAAACTAAATACAAGCAAGGACATGGGCCTCAAAGTTAACGCAAGGGAACAAAATTCCAATAAAACGTTGAATTTACCACCAAAAAGGATGTCTTTAACAGAATTATTGATTTTTTAACAGAATAATTACATTTTTAAGAAAATAGTGGCATCTTTTTCAACTAGCTGTACAGGTAGCAAAGCGAGTGAGAGGGTACGTGGGTTTGCGCCTCAAAATTAAAATAGATAAAACAAAAACAGGATAAGAGTGACTTTAACGTGATTACTATGAAATTGCTGGACATGATATGCGGCAAAACACTGATGGACAAAGTTAGTAATGAGATAATCCTCAAAGAATGTTGTATAGAGGAGACACTAAATGACATATGTGATAAAAATTAGTTGAAATGGTTTGGGCATCTTAAGAGAATGGAAGATAAACGACTGACGAAACAAGTGTATTAAGGTCATGTAGAAAATGCATGGACTTGACTGAAGCTAGAGAGGTGTGCTAGGACAGAAAAGTTTGGCGACAAATATTTTATAGAAAGAGGGTCAGTGAAGTGAATGTTGCCTAAAACAAAAGACCTTAGATACTGAAGGGCCCGAGTGGGGAGCTTCACATAATGACTTTGTAAAGTTCTTCATGTAGGGTGATTGCTAGAGAGATTGATCAGTAACCTGGGTCAAAGCAGTGTTGCGGAACGAACGTGTTATTAAATGAATAATTCGAAAATTGTAGAGCAATCTAAAAATATACACCCCCTAGACCATATTACTTCTTCTTTACAGAGTTAGTTACCCTTGCACTGAAAGGGAAATGGTTTAATGGTATCATAATAATAGTGAAGAGTGTCAGTGAATTGTGAGACATCTGCCAAAGAAGACCTTGGATACTTATGGGTCCAAATGGAGAGTTTTTCATAATTATTTTGTGAACCTCTTCACCTGGGGTGATTACTAGAGAGATTGTCTTGATTGATTGATTGTCTTGGGTCGGAGCAGTTTTTCGGAACAAACGTGTTATTTAAATAAACATCACGGATACATTTTAAAGAATCCTTTTTTGCCACTTTTCAGAAACTGAAACTTTTACTCTTTTTTCGCGTAAATTCTAACTAAAATGATAGTACTTACAAGAAAAATTAACTATTTTTGCTTCAAAACTCTGCTATTATATTACTGGCTCAGAGTTTTTATCTCTTTTTGCTAAAAACTCCAATATTTAGTTAAAATTTGTATTATTGGATAAAAATTGAACTATATCATTAAAAATTAACTTTTTTCAAAAATCATCTTTTTGGGTTAAAATATCTTGTTGAAAATTCATATTTTTAAAGATATGCAATGTTTATTAGAAAATTATTTTTTTGGCTAAAAATTTAACTATTTCTTTGAGTTTTCTTTACAAATTATTTTCTTAACTAGCAATCTAACTATTCTATTTTTGGTTAACATTTATTCATCTTGAAAATGAACTTTTTTGTAAGAAAATTAAACTTTCTTCCATGAAAAAGTAATAAACTTTCACAATTTTTTCGAAAAATAATATCTTTTTGTGAAAATTCGTGTTTTTTTTGGTTGAAAGTTGAACTAGCTTGTTAAAAATTATTATATTTTTTCAGATTCACCTCCTTGTTTAAAAATTGAATTATTAATTAAAAAAATTTTTGGTTCCGGGTTCTAAAATCATTTTTTGGGTTGAACTATTTTGCAGACAATTCTTTTTTTCACAATAATTAATTTTCTAACTAATAATATATCTGTTCCATTTTTGGTTAAAAATTGATATTTTTATTGAAAATTAATCTTTTTTAGTTTCAAATTCATGCATTTTTTAAAAAATTCGTCTTTTTTAATAGAAAGTTAATCTTCGTGATTATTAATTCATCCTTTTTGGTGAAAAATGGAACTGTTTGGTTCTACCTTAATCTGGCCTGGTTGATGATTAAACAATTTATTAGAAAATTAAACTATTTAGTTGAAAATAAACTCTATTTTTTTGTCTTAAATTGAAGTATTTGGTTAAAAATTAAACTATTTTTAAGAAAGTTTAGCTTTTTGTTGATAAATTACCTTGTTTATTTAAATAAAATATTTTTGGGTTAAAAATTTAATTTTTTTTGTAAATAATTCTTCCTTTTGGCTCTCAAATCCCAAAATTTTGTTTAAAATTCAACTACTTGGTACTCATTTGTTCAAAATTCATTCCTTTTTAATGTACATCTTTTTGGTTTAAAATTGAACTGTTTTGGTGAAAATTAATTTTTTTCTGGTTAATAATTAATTTTTTTAAAACTTAAAATGTAGCATTTTTGTTCAAACTCTTTTTTTTCAGTTACTTGATTAAAAGTTAAACTATTTGGTTAAAAATTAAACTAGTTTGTTAAAAATTCATACTGTTATGAGATTCACTTTTTTGGTTTAAAAATTAAGTTTTTGGCTGAAATTTAATTTTGTTGTTAAAACTAATTTGTATGATCTGAAAATTACATTTTTGGTCAGAAACCTGTTGGCCTCAAAAGCTTCAGTTGAACTTTAAGACGTAAAAGAAAGCCTCGCTCGCACGGCAAGGAGCGAGACTCAGAATCCGTCTTGGTCTTCAGCATGTCCTAATTGGCTACTATGCAAAAAAAATTTTAATTCAAATTATTTTTAGTCCGGATCCAGGTTCAAAATAATTTTTCCACAAATTTTTCCTGAAACCAGAGGGTTTAGATTTGCTGAATAATGAACGTAATGTCCAGAGGAACAGTGATGACAGGATGGCTAGAAAGTCCAGAATTTCTGCTGAAACAACCTGAAAAATTAACGAAGGCCTTTTTTGATGAATCGTGTCAAACTCGGCGTTTTAAGTGATAGATCGTCGCGAAGTTGTGCTCACATCATTCATGCGTTGACATGCAATTTTTCAACTTTAGTTTTTTTTTCACCTAGAAAAAACTTTTTTTGTTCCTGAAGTTCACGACTTAAAAACGATTTTAAGGGATTCCAAAAGATTCCAAAGATTTCAAGTCACTTCGAAGTACGAGAGGTTTAAACATTTTTAAGAATTTCATGTGATCTCAAGGAATTTCAAAAGAATTCAAGATATTAACCTTCGGAGAACACACTGGGTCAAATTGACCCACAAAAAAATGGTTATCAAGAAATTTTCAAAGAAATTTGAACAGTGAGCAGTTTCTTAGGGTCTGATAATAACGGTCGTTTTATATAAAAAATACACGAACTTAAAATTTTGAAAAAATATATTTTTTGAATGGTATAGTATAAAACTATTTTTTTCATTATTCTAGCTTACTTTGTGAGATTCAAGATAAATTTTGAGCGCAATATATAAAAAATTAAAAAAATTTAAATGTTGCCGTTAAATTTCATTTTAAAAAAATCGTGAATTTTTTTAAGCTTATTAAAATTTGAACAATAGTTTAATATCACGTGAATTATTAGTATCGGTCCTAAGTATACATCAGAATTTATTAAAGGCAATTGGTCTAGTAATTGTGGACTGGTAAACGTTCAAAAAATGTATTGGGTCAGAATGACCCAGGAGTGTTCTCCCTGATTGAAAAAACAGGTGTGTTCCCCGAGAGTTAAAAATGTTTTAGGGTCGGATTTAAAATGGGTTAAAAAGATTTCAAGTGTTTGAAAAAATAAGCTAGTACAATTTAAGAGAGTATCTACATTTTTCAAAGAATTTTACAAGATCTTAAGGAACTTCAAGGAGTTTTATCAGATTTCAGATTTCATATTTTCCATATTTCAAGGAATTTTAAGTGATTTTTATGAAATTCTAATGATTTAACGAAACTTCAAATAATTTTAGAATTTAACAAAATTTCCAAGTATTTCAAAATATTATGATAAATTTCAGAAGACTTAAAAGGATTTACCAGAGTTTTAAATGATTTTCGAATATTAAAGTGGATTTAAGAGAGAGAATTTAAGAGATTTAAAAATAAGTCACGGTATTTTAAAGGATTTTAAAGAATTTATCTAATATCGAAATATTTTCCTGAATTTTGAACGATGTATTTTAAAGGCTATTAATGGATTTCAAGAGATCTCAATGATTTTCAATGATTTCACAGCATTTCAAAGGATTTTAAGAGATTTCAAAATAATTCGAAGGTTTTAAATAACGGATATTGGGATACATAAAGTTTTGTTTTTATTTTTGGTTTATATAGTGAGTGTGATTTTATTTATCAGCAATTTCACAAGATATTAAGATTTCAAATGATTTCAAGAAATTTTCGAAGATTTCGAAGGATTTTAAAGGATTTATAAATATTATGAAGGATTCCCAATTATTAAAAATTTTCAACCGATTTTAAATGTTAATTATTGGGTTTTAAGAAATTTTAAACCAATTCAAAAATTCAGAAAGATTTTAATGGATTTTCTCAATTATCTTTTTTTGTTTTTTCCCAAAGTTTTTTTCAAAGGAAAAAAATTCCTTTCTTATAATTTAAATATTAAACAGAATTGTAAAGGCTTTTAATCGATTTCAAAATTTTTCACACTTTTTAATGGGTTTCAAGAGATTTAAAGTGATTTAAAAATAAATCACGGAATTCTAAAGGATTTAAAGTATTTCACGAATTTTCAAATATGATAAATAATTTAAAAGGATTTCAGTAAAAGTCACGGTCTTTAAAGAATTTTAAAGAGCTTCAGTCGATACCGAAATATTTTCACGAATTCTGAAGGATGTAAGGAGATTTTAGCGAGATTTTTAAAGTAGGAAGAAATCTTGAATAGATTTACGATTACTATAGACGATTCTAAGCGATTTTAAAGAATTTGTATAATCTTAATTTTTTAAAAAGTATTTTTATTTTCTGTAAGATATTTCAAAAGATTCAGAAAGATTCTCACGGATTTTAAAGATTTCAAGGATTTCGTAAAAAATCACATGATTGAAATTTTTTAAGGGAATTACAAAACTGGAAAAAGAATTCACAGAATCTCAAAGTATTTCAAAAATTTTCAGGAATTTCATGAAATTTCTTAAATAAACCACGCCAGATTACGGTTACGGTTCTCAACTATAATTTTTTTCTTTGGGCTCAAACTTGGCTAAGTCATAGTTGTAGAAAAACTTAATTCGAACACCAAACTCAAATTACAGAGGTAAAATTTTTCACCTTTTCTCATACACTTTTACCTTCATGTTAATGTAACTTCTCTTAGCCAAAACATTTCACATATTGTGCTAAAAAAAATTAGCTGTTTTTATATTCCTTTGAAAGATTGTAACAATCTGTAAGAATCAATAAAATCTGAGAACTTTGTACTAGTCAAATTGGACTGTGGGAGTTGAATTGGGTACCCACAAGTATAAGACACCCAATTTTACCAACACAATGTTTTGATCCAAGTATCGGTTATTTTCGAATGTAAATCTACTAGGGCTATGCCCAAGCCAAGTTTGAACACAAGAATTAAAAAGAGCAAAGTTACGTAAGAATAAATTTGGACCCCTTCCCGCTAAATAAGGATTCTTAAGATTTTCCGGACCTCTTTAGGACCCCCTTAGGATACTCTTTTAGAGCAAGAATTTCCGAATGATTGAAGAATCAAATTTCAGCAAAAGTTCAGCGACCAGGAATAAAATATAGAGAACATCTTCCCTTCCGATTTGCAGGCTTGGGATCGAATGTTTGATGCAGCCGCTCTCCGCCGTGGGTCCCGGATGCACCGGCTATCTATTGTTCCTGAATAAACCATCGTACGACCAAATACCCAGGGCAAGTTGTAACTCTTGAGCATTCGGGGCCGCTTCGCGATTACCTTGAAAAACGGTCGGGACTCCTTAGTCGCAGATCTCTTTATTCCCTCGACGATGTATTGGGGGCATCATACGGTTTCCAGTTCGGATTAGATTAATGGAATCAGTATATCAGCAAAATGACTTTGTGATTTCCAACAAACTCTGCTTCTCCATCTCTTCTCGTCCGTCCATATCGTTATCCTCTGAATAACTTACCTTAATGACAATATAAGACAACATGAATAAAATAAAAGATTTATCTAATTCTATCTTTAATATCTGGCATTATATATATTCAAAGAGATTCAAGCTACTCTACACTCAAAAAAGGTTACTTGTTACCAAGTTAATTTTGCTTGGCTAAAGTAAATGTAAGTCCTGAACATACTTGGTTGATATACTGGACCTGTATATCAACAAAATCTAACATCTTCTAATCAAATTCTTTCCTGGTGAATATCAATTGAAATAAGCTAATCATTAAACAGGGATCAAAGAAGATACAACGGAGCAACAAGCCAGCTATACAGATGGATTATTTTTAAGAATGGACCAGAGTTCCAATAAAATCGAACATCTTCGAATTAAATTCTTACCTGGTGCATATCTATCAACATGTGCTAATCATACAGCATGGTTGGAGGAGGATAAATCAGTGGAACAAACCAACTATACAGATGGGTTCTGTCGAAGGATTTGGACCAGTATACGAACAAAATCGAGCATCTCCTAATGAAATTGTTCCCTGGTCAATATCAATTGAATTCAGCTAATCATTAAACATGGATGAAAGAAAATATAACAGAGAAAGAAGCCAAATACAGGTGGATTATTTCTAAGCAGAGACCATAGTTCCAATAAAATCAAACATTTTCGAATTAAATTTTTACCTGGTAAACATCTATCAACATGAGCTAATCATCAAACATGGATAAAACAAGATAAAACAAAGGAAGAAGCCAACCATACAGGTGGACTCTTTTTAAGAATGGACCAAAGTTCCCATAAAATCCAACATCTCCGAATTATATACTTCCCTGGTAAACACCTATCAACATCAGCTAATCATAAAATATGGTTGGAGGAAGATACAACATTGGAACACATCAACTATACAGATGGGGGTTTTTAAACGTTTTGTACCAGTATAGGAACAAAATCAAACATCTTCTAATTAAATTCATACCTGGTGAACATCAATCAACATGAGCTAATCATAAGAAATGGATGAAAGAAGATAAAACAAAGGAGCATACCAACTCTACAGATGGGTTCTTCCAAACTATTTGTACAAGTATACCAACAAAATATAACATTTTCTAATTAAATGTCTACCTGGCCTAACACCAATTAATATCAGCTAATTAACCTATTTGCCGTCTTACTTTTCTGTCCAGGCATACTTCTCTAGCTTCTTTAACGTTCATGCATTTTTTTATGCAGGCTCTCGCGTTATTATGGCTTTTTATATCTCTTCTAACTAGGGTCTCATTCTCTCATTTTAAAATATTTCATAAAATATGCATCCTTTGAAATTCTATAAATTATTTTTAAAACTTTGTAAATCACTTACAATTTTTAAATAATGTAAAAATTCTTTGAAATAATTTGAATTTTATGGATATCGTACATAAGTTTTTAAAAACCCTTTAATATCTTTAAAACACAGAGAAATTCTTTGAAATTTTGTTAAATCTTTTGAAATCTCATAAAATTGTTTCAAATCCCGTAAAATCACCGAAACCTCTTTACATCTATTAAAAATTTTTGAAATCTTTTGAATTTTTTTTCGTGTCATCTTTCTTAAATTCTTAAAAGTACTTTGGTATAAACTCTTTTGAAATACCGTGATTTATTTTAAAACCTCTTGAAATCTTTGTGACCCTTCTAAAACTATATAAATCCTTGAAATCGCTTGAAATCCCTTGTACCTTAAGGAAGTCCTTTGAAATTCCGTTAATTATTTTTAAATCTTCTAACATCCTTTGAAATCTCATGAAATCGTTAACACCCCTCTATACCCCGTAAAATCCGCTGGAATTCTTTGAAATACTCTAAAATCTTTTGAAAGCTTTTTTTAATTTTCATTTATTTATTTTAGATTCCCTGGGAATTCCTTAAAGTATCTAAAAATTGGCTAAAATCATTAAAATCCCCTAAATTCTTTTATATTATTCGAAAATCATTTACATTTCTGTTAAATATTTTGAAATCCTTCAAAATCCTTTGAAATCCCGTGACTTGTTTTAAAACATCATAAAATCCTTTCAAAACTTATGAAATACTTTAAACCCCTCTATAACTCCTAAAATACGTTGAAATTCTTTGAAATCTTGGAAAATATTTTAAAATACCTCAAAATCTTTTTGAAGCTCTTTGTGTCCTTTCCAATAATTGAAATCTCACTAGAGTTCCGTGATATCCTTCAAAATTCGTGTGGCATTTTGTGAACTCTGTTAAAATTCATTATAACACTCGGAAATACTTTGAAATTCTGTTAAGTCTCTTGTAATCCCTGGGAATTCCTCAAAATCTCTAAAAATCGATTAAAATCATTGAATAAATCCCTTAAATTCTTTTATAATAATCAGAAATCATTTATATCATAAAAATTCCTTAGAACCCTTTAAATTCGGGGAAATGGTTCTTAATTCCTTAAAATTTCTGTGAACTGCTTAGAGAGTTTGATTGAAAATTGATTGAAATTGATTGAACCAGTGTTAAAGAGATTATTCAGACACTTCTTCTAAACATCCTTCACTGATTTTTAATAGACGTTATTAATAACGTCTATTAATAGATGTTATATTTTATTGGCGATAATAATTATCCCGAAATTTACCAGGAAAATTCAAGTAATAAAATGGATAAATACTTTGAAAGATATTGTTTTCGCGACAGAAATAGTACTACCAAAAGCATCTCATTTTATCAAACTGGTCTTGATACAAAAGGAGAGACAGCAGCTTCCGTGAAGAATGAGATCAATTAATTCAGTGTCAAGGGAGGAATCAGGAAGGTTTCAATTTACAGAATTAATTAGAGATAAAGACCGGGGTTAGAGGCTGGAAGAAGAGGCACTTCAGATCGCGTTCAACAACAATATTTATTGCTTGGAGTGCGATGCTGAGAAGTCGTTTTCAAAGACATCAAAGAGATCTCGTGAACTCAGCCGGATGTCCGGCTGATGGCACCTCGTGGAATTGTGGTGAAGGGCTTGAGGAAAGAAAAGCTTGATACTCAAATTCGTCCAGGGTGAGCGTTACTTGTCGGCTGGCAAGTACGACATAAGTCACCTACTAAATTAGTGGGTAAAGAAGCGACGCATAATTCATCCCGAGTTAATTGGCGAGCGTTTTCACGCCAGCCACGTCTGTCAAAGCGGCTCTGCAACACAACGAGAAGCTCCTGCGAACTGAGATTACCAGTCAGTGCAAGATACTCTCTTTTTCATGTGCTTCAAAAATCTACCAATTATTTTTAACTATTGAATTTCAATTTTCGCAAAGGTATAAAAAAACTCACGAGTTCGAATACTTATCTCTCTCATCTTGATGATCATTTAAAAAAGAGTTGCATTCTTTTACAATAAATTGGTGTCAGTAATGTTGCAGTTTTTCTTTTCTTTGAAAGACACCAAACAAGGCTTCGGGTGAGGTGGTTCTCTCAAGGTCGTCTCTGTAAGAACCAACACTCTGAAACGCGATTCCAGAGTTGAGCGGTATCTGGACTCTCGTTCGGCAAGGTGTAAATTACACTGGACTGAAGAAATACTACGCAGGTACCAGACCTGGTCCTCTAATCCTGTAAACATCCATAGACTCACCGTGGGAGGACATTAAAGGGTCGTTTGGATAATTAAATAAGTCATATCACCACAGGTCTCTACAACAAAACTCAGCATGCCCGCTGATCCCTCTCTGCTAAGGTTTAGATCCGCTGCTGATTTCTTTCCCTACATATTTGTCTTTTTTCTTTTTCCTTTCGGTCTCCTCTTTGAGACTCCGTTCTCTTCCAGTCATCTCCGAACTTTTTGCCTCCAATGTCGTATATTTATACTTATACCCAAGGCTTCAGAAGATCCTCCCAAGCACTTAGTCATCAGCACGCGCTGCTGGATGACAGACTGTGACGACTAAGTGGTGATTATTATGGTGTAGGTAGTAAGTATCTCGTTCTGGGAGTTGATTACTAATAGTTAAGGAATTTTTTAGGCTAGAATTGAAGATACTGATGATGAATATTTTAGACTTTTTAAGGTTTTCAAAGTTAGTTCTTTTGATTTGGTATAATGTTTGTGAACCTTCTCAATTTGGAAACATTGAAGTTTGAACTTCATCAGTTTCATAACTTAGGGGATAGTACCTCATATAATTGGAAGTATGAAAGTTTAAACTTGGAAATCTCGGGAGCTTTGGTATTTGATCCTCGTTAGTTGGAAAAGATAAAACGCTCATTATCATCACTTGCGAATGAATAAAGTTTGTACTAAAAATTAAACTTCTCTAACTTGGAAGATTTGGGATTTTTCCTTTATCAACTCAAGTTTAAGGGTTTTAAACTTGAAACTCAAACATTATACATCCTGAAGAGTTGAAGTTTTAACACCGTTATTGATGATTATTTGAGAACATGAAGAATAAAGAATTGATGTTTTTTTGACAATGATATGGTGAATTTTTCTTCAGGGGCCTATAATATTAATTATAGAAAAGAGAATAAATACAATCTCAAGAGATTAATCTACTTTAAGTTTACGTAAGAAAAATTCAATTTAAAATTTAGGTTTAGTCCATACTAAATAGATCTGTAAACTTCTTATTTTTTATTATTATATGAAGATAAACGCTCTAAAAAAACATGGAATTTTTTAGAATTTAGATTATTGTCGGCTAAATCAAGTTAACAAAACACCTTGACTTCACATTTGCTATTTAATTCAACTACAAATTTTCAAAATCATCAATGATGATTCTTTAAAGACATTTAGAATGAAGTCTCGGTTATCAATTTGGAGTACTGAAGATTATACTTCATTATTTTTTATGGATTAATGACAAATACTACTTTAGTTAGAAAAATAAAAGTTTGAACTTGTATACTTTAGAAGCTTTAAATTTTGATTTTTATTTGATAGAAAAGAGAACAGGCTGATTATCATCAATTGCGAATAAACCCTGTTTAGAAATAATTAATCAGAATAACGAATAATGAATAATGAATCAGAAGCACTAAAGATTGTACTTTGAGAAGTTTTAAACTTTACACATAGAACATCCTTTAACTAAAAGAATGGAAGTTTAAACCTGGAAAATTTAGAAGCTTTGAAGTTTGATCCTTATTTGTTGGAAAAAATTAGAGGCTGATTTGGAAGACTGAATGATGATTCTTTGAAAACATTAAGAATGAATTTTTAGGTTTGTCAATTTGTAGACACTGACATCTACTGCATCGAACCTTAAGCATCAGGAATAGAACACTATTTAATTTGAAGCATTTAAATTTTAACCTCAATAATTTTGAATTTTTAAAATTTTATTCTCCTTAGTTGAGAAAGTCAAAAGATTAATTACACAGCCACACAAAAAAATCTTTTTCCGGGTCTGGATGTCACACCATGTATACTATATGTTTTTGGGGTCGTTGAGACCGAATGCGAGGTCGAAAAAAACTGAGCATGTCAGGGTTTCGACATAACCTTCAAAATACCTCGTAATCTAAGCTATTTAGCGCTTTTAAACGCTGTCAATCTAGAAGCATTGTAGATTTTACTTAATTAGTTTTAAAGCATTATGATAAATATAGAACCTCCTAAAATTGGAAGCATTGTTCTTTGAGCCTGGATAGTTTGAAAGCTTGAAGTTTGATCCTCGTTACTTAGGAAAGATGGAAGGTTGATTATTAACATATATTCCGAATGAAGTACTTTTGGAAGTAATTTTGGAAGACTGCAGTTTGAGCATGGGACTTTTGGAAGGTTTGAAAATGTTAGACGTCATCAATGATGATTCTAAGTGAACGTAAATCATGAAGATCTAAGGTTTCCAAGGTTTCCAATCTGGAAGAGTAAGGATTATACTTCATCAATGTGTAATTATTATTAGAGATATTACTCCTTTCATTAGAAGCATTGATCTTTGAATTAGGACTATTTCTAAGGTTTCAAGTTTGATCCTCGATAGTTGGAAAAGATGAAACCATCATCAATTTGAAATCAATGTTTCGTAAACATGAATTTGAAAGACTAAATTTTAAACATCGTACATTTGGAAAAATTGGAAGTTTGAATGTCATCAAAGATGATTCTTTCAGAACATCTACTAGGAAGACTGTCAATCTGGAAGCACGGGTGATTGAACTGCAATAAAAATTAAATTTTTAAGCTCAATTAAGTGCTGAAGTTATAATATAACATTATCAATATTAACCTATACTCTGTGGAATGTCCAAGGAAAGGCTTGGTCAATCATCGATCACGCTCTGAATCCAGTGTCATCGGTCACAGAGATGTATTTATAACCCGGGTTCCCGTGGTGTCGAGGTACGTGCTAGATGTTCCGCTGGAAACGAAGCGGCTCGCCACTCCTCGACACTTTGGTAGATGCTTGTATTCTCATACGCGTACTAACATCGAGCTTGTAACTCGAACACCAGACTCAGTGCCTTACTGTGCATTCACGCACACGTGGGACCCCTTGCTGTGTACATATAGAAATGTTGTGGCACAAATCGTCGAGGTGTCCCTTCGCCTCTTTCACGAGTTTCGTGCGGGGATCTTTTGGTCCAAACACCCCTCTTCATCTTCTTTTTTCTTCCACTGCTACAACGGCGGAGCTCAGCGCTCGCTCATCAATCACTGCTCGGTATATACAACTATACAGGGTTTATTTTAAGTCAGCGAGTTTTTTAATACACGCGTCATTACCGGGTGCTAGCACCTAGCAGAAAGTTGACGTCAAAGTGTCCCGAGTCGATAAACGACATGATACGTTCGTCTGGCGATGATACAAAATACTACGTGTATGACTAGCTGGCGAATAAGCAATTTGACCAGTGGACAGTTTTGCCAGAAGCGAGCAGAGTGCTTTTCACACTTCATGCAATTCTGATGTTACACTCATGTCAGTTAGGGTTGAGTGATGGGTGAAATTTTGGCACTATTATCTAAAGCGGCTTTTAAACTTTTCAAGCTTTTACAAATGTTGCTGCAGGTTTCTCAAATTTATGATATCATAACTTTGATGTTGACATTGGATAGAATCTTTACTTGATTGAGATAAGCTTGGGTTACTCTGTAACTATTAAAAGA
Source organism: Druon quercuslanigerum (assembly GCA_010014905.2). Classification (NCBI taxonomy): domain Eukaryota; kingdom Metazoa; phylum Arthropoda; class Insecta; order Hymenoptera; family Cynipidae; genus Druon; species Druon quercuslanigerum. The sequence continues at coordinate 13,949 of JAAAKG020162664.1, forward strand.
AGGTGACGATTGGCTTAAGGGCACAGTTGCGAAAAATATGTGCAAGAGAAACAGTGATACTTCATAGAAATGTACCTGCGTTAAGCATCAAAGAAGACCGCAAATCACAAATAAAGAAGGAAAATATCATAAATCCACTTTGACGCTTTGCGCCTCGACTGTGTTGTGACGCTTTGCGTCTCTCAGTCCATCCTCTCATAATAAACTTCATTTATTTATACACCCATCTTGTTCTCCGTTCCAGTTAAATAGAGAGTAAGACGGGAGAGCTTAGGTTGATCGAGTAGTCCTTGAAAATGTGCGAAACCTCTTGATGAATTCGGGCGGACGATTAAGAAAGCTTATAATCTTATCAAGCTTCAAAATTCAAAGTTAAGCTAAAGTTGGCTTTAGTCGAAAAGTAAAGATATTACACATCCATACTTATTTTACAAGATTTATGGAAATGAAATATCCGAAAATCCGAAAAAAACGTCATTCCTTTGTGAAAAAGCTTATTCGCAAACAAAAATGGTGATTTAATTGTTGATCCCAATACTGTTTTACTGTGATGATGAAAAAGATGATAAGTATTAAAGAATCATTTGACTCTTTTCTTTCGGTCAAAATGCAGATGAGTTTCGTTTTCTTTATTGGCTCGAGAACATAACTGTCGTCGAGCGAATGGCGAGACTCGGACAAGAAGTTTTTCACCCTGGGCTCGTCGGTCGGTATCCCGCTGGCATAATTAACATTCGGCACGTTTGGTCGAATTCAAGGCTTCCTCTTCTTGTCGCATCCGTCCTCCTGTTCGGACATCGATTGAGACGTGACTACGATGATGACGTGCCACCATATCATTTCATATCCTAAACACATCCTCTGCACATGGGGTCAAAATCTTTTAATCACCGGTAGTCATTATATATTTACTTTTCAAAAAAAGTACTTTTAAATATCACATCTTGCTAATCTCATTGTCAACATAAGATTGGTGAATCTATTGGAATTCAAAGGAATTTTACCTAGGTCATATGCAATGTGATCCTCTAGAGTTACAATTACCGGACATGACGTACAGCTAAGCTTACGCATTCTTTTCCAGAAAGTTTAGTGTAACATGTTGTGGAATTCAAAATAAAGTATTAATACCGACAGATTTGTACCGAACCTTCTAGAGCAGATTTGGACTTTATCGGTACAAAGGATATGCAAGTCGGAAGCTTTCTTCGAATAAGAGCGGTTTCGTGGCTGTTAGTCGACACGCGCTACTAATTATATCAGCTCGTGTTTGCCTTCCAGGAAACCAACGTGCCAGCTTCTACAACGTCCACGAGAAGGCACCGGTTCCTTTGCGAGATATTTCTTTGATTTATCGGCGAGCCACGAGCAGCGATTCTGCCGCAGCACGAAAAACTGTATTCAATTATATTAAACAATGTTCGGGACTATAGGCTTAAGGACTGGAGCAAAAACTAGTGCTTTACTACCAGAGCTGAAGAATGACGAATCAATCCACGGTCTGGTTTATGATTTGTTTTCGCAGATTTATTGATTTCCAGGTTCAAGGTTGCAGTTTTAACATTTAGTGCTTGAAGTTAAATGACGATACTGGTATTGAATTAAGTTTTCAGATCCTTGCAATGCTACGAAATTTTATCTTATAGGAACGCAAGAAAAGTTTCTAAATTGATGAATATCAAATGATCATGTTTACAAAATGAGGGCGTTCAAACATCAACGCTCAGATATTGCCGAAATGATTACTCTAATTTTTTCAAATTGACAGGTTTAAATTATTTCACATTGAGAAGCTTGAAATTTTAATCTTTATATTCTACTAGCTACAATAATGATAACGTTTAACTTTAATCCTTTCGAGATAATGACATTAAAACTTCAATGATTTTACATTGACAAGGTTTAAACTTAAATCTTGATGTTTTCGAAGCTTCATTACTAATTAAGTTTGAACTTCAAGTCTTCTAAATAAACGACAGTAAAACTTCAATCATTTCTCTATAAAAATCTTGAAACTTCAATCTTGATAATTTAGAAGGTTCAATAATGATAACATTTAAATTTTAATTATTTCGAGATGGTGACCCTTAAACTTCCATGATTTTGCATTGACAAGGTTAATATTTAAATCTGGATGTTTTTGAAGCTTCATTAAAAATGACGTCTAAACTGTAATGCTTCCAAGTTGATGAGATTAAAACTGTGATGATTTCATATTTACAAGAGAAAAAACTTCAATCTAGACGTTTTTATTAATCATAATTATTGATGACCTTTAAACTGCAGATATTTTTAATTATTGATATTTAAACTTGAATGATTTCGCTTTGATAATTTTGAACTTCAATATTGATTTCCTTGAAGTTTCATTAATGACGACATTTACACTTCATTTATTTCAAATTAACGGCACTGAAACTCCAATTCTTTCGCATTGACAAACTTACAACTTCAATATTGATGTTCTCGAGGCCTTATTATTGATGAAGCTTGAACTTCATGACTTTGAAATTAACAAAGTCGAACTTCTAAGATTTTTAATTGAGAAGCTTGACCCCAATCTGGATAACCTTGGAGCTCCATTAGGACATTTGAACTTCCTTACCGACATTTTAAATTAAAGATATCATGCTTAAAAACTTTAACAGTTTCCTAATTTGAGAAGAAAAGCTCATTCTGAATTGTTCCTGATAAAAATTGTTCTCACTTTCAGTATATAAAAGCTCCAATTAGAAGTTTAGACTTTAATGCTTATAAAATTCGATTCATTCAAAGTTCAATGACGTCGTATTGACAAGCTTAAAAATTCTCTTCGGATGTTCTTGAAAATTGATCATGGATGATGCTCAAACTTTAATGATTCCTTTAGGGCATTTAAACTTCAACGAAATCGTATTCACAAGCCCTAAAATTCAATCTTCATGTTCTTAAAGCTTCAATTATGATGACGTTTAAACTTGAATTTTTGAAACTGATGTCATTCAAATTTGAATGATTGTGTATTGATAAGCTTTAAACTTCAATCCAGATATTTTAAATTAAAGATATGTAGCTTGCGAACTTAAGCAGTTTTAAAATGTAGCGCAAAAGGTTATCATGAATTTCTCATAATAAAGATATACTCACTTCTAAATGAATAATTTAAATTAAAGATAAAAACTTCAGTCCTGATGTCCTTCAAACTTAAAGTACTTAATTAATTTGTCGATATTATAAATTGAAGATATCTCACTGATAAACCTAATCAGTTTGAAAATCCAGTACAGAACTTTATTCTGAATTGCTGCTAATAAAAATGGTTTTTAGTCTCTGTATGAAAGACTCAAATTAGAAACTTGCAAGCTCTTGTACATTCTCCCATTTTCCATTTGCTTCACACTTTCAGTCGCGGGGTTAGAAACAGGGGTAGTATCAGAATGGAGGTTGGCTTTGATACCTTATGAGAAGCGGAGAAGGTGGAGAAGATATTAGCGAGACAAATAGCTTGGTGGGCTTGCTACCACGTGTTGGGATAATGTGTGAATGCTTTTATGTATACCTACATATGCATTTGTGCACGCTGTATTTCCAGAAGGTACTGATACACGCTAGGCGGGTACTACCTTCTACGCCATTATAGTATGTAGTATGTACTAGGTAGAATGTAGAATGTAGAATGTAGTCGGTTACTATGACTAAAGTAACCGAGTGGGCCTTGGCTGTATGTGCTTGTTCGTGGCTCATGGCAGCCACTACAAGAATAAGCGGAGCTTAGTCTCCGTATTAGCATATGAGCACCGCCTAATTAACGCCCGACCACCGGCACGCGGCGTTAAATAACCTAAACTTATTGCTACCAGGCCCTGGCCTTTGTCTTGTGCAAAGCCGTTCATAAAACTCGAGTTAAGTTCTTGCTTCACCAGATTCTGCATACAATCTCCAAGCAATAACAATATACCTGTCAAATTATCAGCAACGATTTTACTGGATCTTCTGTGATTCAAATTTAAATCTGGTCAGTTTAAAGGGAATAAAATGTTAACTTCGTTTATTTTTTTAGCATTAAGGTTTCAACTCATCAGAATAGAAGTTTAAACGTCATCAGTTTTGAAGCATTGGATCTTAAGGGTTGTTATTTGGAAGCATTGAAGTTTAAACGCCATCAATTTAATACCTTTAGTTAACGAAAATAAAATAAAAAGCAATCATAAGATATTGTCAGGCTTTATTGATTGGTAACCATCAATCTGGAAGCAATTAAGTTTGGACTTTATAAATATGTCAGGAATGAAGTTATAACTTCATAAATATTGAAGAAATAAAGTTTGGACTTATTAATTTAATAGAAATTTAGTTGGAACATCCATTATGTGAAAGAAATGATGTTTAAATATAATATGCTTGAAAGAAATCAAATTTATACGCCATACGTATGTAAGAAATAAAGTTTTAACGTCATAGATATGTCAGAAATAAAGTTTGAACGTCAGCAATTCGAAAGTATTTTTGTTTAAAGTTCCTCAATCTACAAGAAATTATATTTAAACATCTTATATTTGGAAGCAATGAAGTTTGAATTATATATACATTTTAGCAATTCAATTTGAACATCATCAATATGAAATCAATGAAATTTGACCGTCATCAATTTGGAAACATTTATGTTTGCACGTACTGAATCTGGAAGAGATGATGTTTGAGCGTCATCCACCTGGAATCGATCAAGTTTGAATCCCATCAATATGTAAAAAATGAAGTTTACACCTCATTAATTTAGAATTACTTTCGTTTAAACATCCGCAATCTGGAAGGAATGATAATTGAACGTCATCCATTTAAAATAATTCAAACATGAATGCTACCAATATGTAAGTAACGCAGTTTGAACATTATTAGTATGGAAGAAATGAAGTTTAATCTTCATCAATTTGGAAATTATGTTTAAGTTTCGTCAATCGGAAGCAATGAAGTTTGAATGGAATAACTATTGTAACAATGAAATTTGAACATCATCGGCATGGAATCAATGAAGATCGATCTTCATCAATTTGGAAAAGCATTTTAGTTTGAACGCTATGAATATGTGAAGAATGTAGTTTGAGCGTCATCAATTAGGAAGAATTTTATTTTTAACATCCTCAATCGAGAAATAATAATGTTTAAACGCAAGTTATAGGGGAGCAATGATGTTTGAACCATCTTGATATGTAAGCCATGCTGTTTAAACATCATCAATGTAGAAGCAGTGAAGTTTGAAAATCCTTAGTTTGGTTCATTATAGTTTGAAAATCGAACGTTGAAACTATTAAAATTACTTTTCTAAAAGCAAGGTACCATGCCAAAGAGTCATTCGTAAAATATATTTCAATTGATTCCCTCAACAAAAAATAGAGTCTATTCATTGAAAAATAGTTAAGCTGTACTCTTGTTTAGAAATAAATGTTCAAATAATGAAGAATTGTTGTATATTCTCAAGTGATCACGGCAAGGAGTGATAGGAAAAATATTTTTAGATTCTTTAGTGCAAAAAATTGAAACAATTTATTGAAAAATAGTCTAACGTTGTATTTGTTCATGAAAGTTGTATAAATAATCAAAAGTTGTCAATTTCCAAAGAAACATAACAAAGTCTTCAGAAAGACGTTTCTATTTGATTCCATAAAAATGGAGCCTCCTAATTAACAAATTGACAAACCTTCAGTCAAAGAGTGTATTTTTTCTTAAAGGAAATTAAATAATTAACATTGGTTGTCATATTGGAAAGTATCACTGTGAAGAGTCATTGATTCCGTGAAAAAAATGAGTGTGTTTATCGAGAAACAGGCAAACTATGCATTGAAGTTTGCACATCATTAATCTGGAAGCATTGAAGTTTAAGCGCTATTTACCTGGAATCAATGAAATTATAACGTTATCAATCTGGAAGAATTGATGTTTGAACGCCATCAACCTAAGAGCATTGGCGGTTAAACGTCAACAATCTGGATGCATTGGTGGTTGAACATCAACAATCTGAAAGCACTGATGGTTGAATCTGGAAGACTTAAAAGTTGGACATCAGCAATTTGGAAGCGATAAAGTTTGAGCGTGGTCAACCTGTTAGCATTCAAGTTTGAATGTTATCAATCTGGAAGCAATGAAGGCTGAACTTCATCAATCTGGATGCATTCAGTTTGTTCGCTATCAATCTGGAATCATTTAGGGTTTTAGTTCATCAAATTGGCAGAAATTAAGTTTGAATTTCATCCATCTGGAAGAATTAAAGTTTAAATATCATTAATTCTTTGGTATTATATTTTTAACGTGAGCAATCAGAAAGCATTGAGGGTGGTACACTTTATCATTCTGGAAGCATAGAACGTAGAACTTCATTAATCTAGATGAAATTATATTTAAATGTCATCGATCTGGAAGAATTGAAGTTTGACGTCATTAATCTATAAGCGTTGCAGTTCGATTGACATTAATTTACGAAAAGAGTTTGGGTCTTATAAATCTGAAAACTTTTGATTCTATATGCAGAGCTTATGGGGAAAAGGTGGTGGTACCTAGCGATAAAAAGTTTCGCTCAATAAGTTCGAAAGCGTTAATTCCGTTATTTGCAAATATATTCTAGGAGTCCACCAAAAATAAATACCAAAGTTTGGTATCGTCGAAGCAGCTTAATCGGCGATTTCATAAATTTTTCCTCGACCGAACGAATACTCTGAATCCCCACACAACGACCGTGAGTTACGAATCTTCTGGTGTAAATGATGATTATTACAGGAGGTATGGGAACGTAGATACGAGAGAATTTTTTGCATCTTTTTCGCTAATGTAAAATATTTTATGCTGAGCAAAAAGAAAAATATTTTTAGTAAAAGTAGGTACAGCAGGTTCCCAAATGCTTTTTTGTCTTGTTCAAAGATGTTAATAGCATCATTTAAATGATGGCTTTTTTCAGAGAAAATATTCTATACAACTCTACTGTTTCCAATTTTAAAAAAGAATTTTTTCTCTGAAAAAATAAGTTATCTTCATGTATTGAAATTAAAACATTTTTAAAAAAATTGAAGAAATCGATAGTAACATAATATTGAATATAGCAAAAGACATTATTTTAATAAACGTTTTTCGTAAGCTTCAAAATTTTTTCATTAAAAATTATTTTTTTTCTTTGAATATCATCATCAGTAATATGATTAATATCATCCTTATTATTTCTAACCGATAATTTCCGCTAAATCACTTTAAAGTTTGATGCAACATTCCCAACTACTCTCCCCTTATCGAGCCCCAAAAATCCCCCAAAAAACTGAAATTTAAATTTTTTGGCAAAATTGACACATACCATTTCTATTTTTTAATATAATTTTTCTTTATGTCTCTTAAAGAGAAAAAGAAAACTGTAGTTTAAAATTTTGTTGTTGTTAATTTTTTCGCTTATTATTAAATATCTATGTATCTTAGAGACTACTATCTCTTTATGCGACAAATTGGTATTTGTTTAAATAATTTTATTCTGAAATAAATGTGTGAAATTTATATTTTTCTGTATTTTTTTTTCGTTAAGAGCGAAGTTTCTTGTTGAAATCATTGTTGAATCATTTAAACAATTTATTAAAGATCAATTATAAATTTTTATGGAAATGAGATTAAAAAAGCGGACTTTTTCTAGTTTTGGTTAAATGTGTCGCTTATCGCTAAATATTCAGATGTTATACAGAGTATAACAGAGTATATTATTATTTGCTTAAACAATTTTTTTTGCACTGATCATGGAAAATTGCAAAAGAAATTGGGGGAAAAAGAACTTATTTTTATTTTCCAGATAATTGAGCGACGCACTTAACCATATTTAGAAAAAATTAGATTTTTCTATTGCATTTAAATTAAAACGAACAAATAATCTATAACCATTAGTTCAGTAAAAAAATTACAACAAAATTTTAAATTTTAAATTGTTGGAAAATTCGCAAATGCTTTGAAGAAATAGCGGTCTTCCTATCAATAACTATTTGACGTATTAAACGTAAAATAGTACTTTTTAATGAGTTTGTAGAGATTAAATTATTTAAAAAAATGGAAATTGTGCAACAATCAAATATTATTTTTAAATGTTTCAAAATATGTTACTAATAATTTATTTACGGATAAAGGGAAACAAAGCTTACATGCATCAATTTTGCGCAAAGCTTGACGTGTAAAAATGACAAAGTTCCATCTCAGATAAACCAAATGACAAAGTGCTAACTTATGAAGACGAAATGAAAAGGTGCTAACTCGTGGTGATCAAATTACGCGAGATAGAACCTTTTTATTTCGTCTTGAAGAGATATCACCTTTTTATTTGGTCTTTTTGAGATGGAACCTTATCATTTGGATGCGTCCAATTGTTAATATCATTTTTAGTGGGCATTCTTGTGGCACCATTAGAGGAATGAGGGTGTTAACATTGAAATTAATTTAGCGGAAATTATTCACTGGAGGCATTCCAACAAATTCTAATAATCTCCCGCAGGATCAAACCCAGAAACGTGAATCTCATTGTTCTGAAAACAAAAATTTTTATAATGGAATGTGAATAACTCAATGTTCGAAGCTTCCAAAAACATGTTGGGTTTGCTACTTCTCTGATGAATGTTATATATAAATACTTCATTGATATCCATATTAATTTTTAATTTCATTTCTAATTTACTATTTATTGCGTTCTGAGGATTCGATGATTAATTATAAATAATTGGTCGCAATTCTCTTAAATGTAGGGAATCCTTCGGGTCAGGAGGAGACTTAACGATCCTGCTCAAACGAGGGAGTCCCTATCGTCATCTTGGCGAGGAAAGGAAGCTGCGCGTCAGCAAGATCGTTACGTTGACGGATTTGAGTCTTTTGCGGCGCGCCGGAAGTCGAGATGGCGCCTCAGAAATGAACGAAGGAGACGATGTTCGTTTAAGTATCTTAAACTTTCTGCTTCAGTTTGAGAGAAAGTTTTTCAGATTGATGTATGCCATTAAAAGAATAAATATACAATTTATTCTGAATTTATATAACTACATATACGCAATTACGTGAAAGAGCACTTGTTAATTTTAAGCAGTGAGTGATGAATGACGAGTTATAGAAATTCATGAACGTTTATTAAATTGATAGACATACTATTGAAGTTTAAGATCTGACAGATTGCCAGAACTGGAGTTTGATCATCATAAATTTGGAATCATTGACGATTTAGCATCATCAATGTTAGGAAAGATTTTATTTTTAAGGGCATCAGTCTCGAAACATGAAGGTTGGACAGTATCGATTTGGAAACTTATTTATAGTTTGATCCTCTTGAACTACATTTAACTTTGAACTTATTAATCTGGAAAAATTAGTTTTAAATTCATCAAAATGGAAGCAATAAGGTTTGAACTTCGTCAACTTTCAAGCAATGAAGTTTGGATCTCATCAATCTAGAAGCAATAAAGTTTTGACTTCATCAATTTATAAGCGTCTTAATTGTTTGAACGATTTTAAATCCTCTAAGACCTTGAATGTTTAACTTCATATTTTGGAAGCATTGCCGTTTGGATTAATAAGCGTGGAATATCTCAAGTTTAAATTGCATTATTATGGAACCAATGACGTTTAAACTTTGTCACGTTTGGATTAATGAAGATTGAATGTCATCAGATTGAAATGATTGCAGTTTCGGCGTCTTTATTTTGAAAGCACTGGAGTTTAAACTCATCAATCTCTAAGCATTGAAGTCGTAAGTTACCATAAATAGAAGAAATAAAGTTAACTTCGTCAACATTTTAAGCAATGAAGTTTAGATGTTATCAATCTAGAAGCATTGCAGTTTGAAAGTCTTTCCTCTTTTTTATTTTTGTCTGAAATTTTTGTTTTTAACAAAAATTCTTTTTAGATTGCAATTGGAATAAGTTTTTTTGTTTGATTGTTCGGTGTGGTCCAAATTTGCTCGTTGGATTCTTGTTTTTTGCAGGAGTTTTCATCAGCTTATTTATAGTTTAAACTACTTTATGTTCCTTTTAAGCACTGCAGTTTTAACTCATTATTTTAAAAGCATTGATGATCTAACTAATCTGTCAGAAAGTGTTGAAAGTTGAACGCCATCAATTTGGAAGCTTAGTTATAGCTTGAACTATTTTCAATCCTTTTAGGTACTAGGATTGTCAACTTCTTATTTTTGAAGGATTAAAATTTGCACTTATCAACCTGGAAGTATTAAAATGTTAAGCTCATCTATATGGAATGAATAAAATTTGAACTTTTTTAATTTAAAAAAATTGAAGTTCAAGTACATAATATAAAAGAAATAAAGTTCCAACTTCACCAGCTTTGAAGTAATTAAGATTGAAGATCAGAAATCAGAAAACATACTTATAGTTTAAAGCAATTTAATTAACTTAAGTCCTGAATTTGTAACTCCTCATCTAGAAGCATTAGAATATTAGAATATTAGAATAATGTGGAAACTTATTTATAGTTTATACAACCTTAAATCCTTTTAAGCACTGTTTTTTTAACTGCTCATTTTAGCAGCATTTAAGTTGAAACTCCATCAGTCTAGAAGTAATTAACTTTTTAAGTTAGTAAACATTCGTGAAATAGAAAGTTTAAGCATTGTCAACATTGAATCAGTGAAATTTTCATATCAATTTGGATGCATTTACGTTTGGATGTCATTAATTTAAAAGATTATTTATACTTCGAACTATTTTAAATTCTTTCAATAACTACATTTTTAATTACTCATTTTGAAAGCATTGAAGTTCGAACTCATCAATTTGGAATCATTGAAAGTTGGATGTCATTAATTTAGAAGCTTATTCATTGTTCAGACCGCTTTAGTTAATTTAAAGCACTGTATTTTTTGCCCTTTAGTTCAGGAGGATTGCACATTAAAAGTTTGCACGTCAACAGTTTCAAAAAGTAAAAGTTTGATTACATCAATCTGAGAGTATTTAAGTTTTCAACTAATCTATATAGAAGCAATAAAGTTTCATCTTCGTCAGCTTTGAAACAATAAAATCTTAAGATAATAATTTAGAAAGTTTATTTATAGTTTAAACTATTTTCAATCCTTTTAGGTACTAAATTTTTAACTCCTTATTTCAGAAGAATTGAAGTGTGCACATATCAATCTCCAAGTACTGAAGTTTTAGCTCATAAATATGGAAGTATTGAAATTTTAGGATTATCTATGTAGAAATAATAAATTTTGATATATGTCAATCTGAAAGTATTAAAGTTTAAAAGTCATCAGTATGTGATAATTGAAGTTTTAACTTTGTCAACTTTGAAGTAATGAAGTTTGAAGATCATTAATTTTTTAAGCTTATCAGTTTGAAAGCTAATTTATAGTTTTAACTATTACTATAAAACCTTTTAGGCGCTGCTATTTTAATTCCTCACTTTTGACATCATTGAAGTTTAAACTCATTAATCTGGAAGCATTTAATTTTGAACTTCATCAATATGTAAGTAATAGAGTTTAAACTGTAAAGGATTGAAGTTTGAGTGCCATTTATCGAAAAGCCCTGAAGCTTAAACGTCATCAATTAGAAGCATTGAAATTTGGGCGTCCTTAACTTGGAAATTAATTTCTGGTTTAAAATACTTTAAATGCTTTTAAGCATTGCATTTTAAATTCTCCTTTTGGAGACAGAAATAATCAATTTGGAAGCTTATTCATAGTGTTCATGAAGGATTGAAGTTTGAATGCTATCGAGCGAGAAGCACTGAAGTTTGATCTTAAAAATTTGGAAGCTCATTTTGGAAGCATAGCAGTTTGAACAGTTTGAACTTTGGAAGCATTTAAATTTGGACGTCATCATTTTGAAAGCTGATTTATAGTCTAAATTGCTTTCATTTCTTTAAAGCACTGCATTTTCTACACTTCATTTTATAAGCTTTGAAGTTTAAACTCATCAATCTGGAATTATTGAAGCAATAAAGTTTCAACTTTAAAGGATTAGGTTTTTAATTACATCAACAGAGAAGAATTGAAGTTTTAACTTCATCAATTGGGAAGCTCAGTTTCAAAGTATTTCACTTTGAACTTAAGAATCTGGTAGCATTGAAACTTGGACTTCATCAGTTAGGATTTTGGAAGCTTGTTTATAGTTTGAATCACTTGAATTGCATATGAGCACTGCTCTTTGAACTCCTCATTTTGGAAGCTTTGCAGATTGAAGTTTGGACGTCATCAATTTGGAAGCATTGA
>JAAAKG020162675.1:0-28976 GCA_010014905.2 Druon quercuslanigerum
GCGACATCCTGCGATTGTCCTTATGAAAAATAGTTTAATTATATATATATATATATATATATATAATTTTTATATATTTTTATCCAAGGCCGTTCCCTTGGCAGTGGCGGTGGCTACTCATATGGCCAAACTTCTTAAATAGTCTGAAAAAGATAGCCCAAGTTCATTTTGAGATTCCCAAAGGGGGGCATTTCACTATTTTTAATGGGCGGTACCCTTTGTATCTCTTTTTTGGGTGAATAACTTTTTCTATCCGTTTGCATTCGTACCTTTTGTTGTTTTTCCCAAAATTTTTCATATATATTTTTAATGTAATTTTTATGATTAAAACCAAAACTACTTGTCCTATGAAAAAATGATTTATAACAAATTTGTAGCTCTTTTTTAGGTAAACAATCTTTGTTGAAGTATTTTTTTTCGTAACTTGTGCTGTTTTTCCACAATTTTTTTTTTTTTTTAATTTTCAATGTTCTTTTTTACGAATAAAACAAAAAGTACGCTTCCTATCAAAAAGTGATTATTAACGAATTTATAGATCTTTTTTGGGATCACAGTTTTGTTACGTTTGTATAGCATACGCGAATGGGTCATGTAATGTCTCTTGTAACATTTCTCACTGTTTCGTACTGATAAATCTCCCTGTCTTGAACTTCCTGTATAAATATATTAATTATTATATTTCTCAGCTTCTTTGATTTGTTATTATTATTAAAAACAGACAAGTTTTTACATGTTTTTAAGAAAGAATATCGTTTTAGCTTCTGACCACGAGCTGTTTGAAAATAATTCTGAGGAATATATAAGGCGTGATATTGAAGGCAGCGATGTCGATACTAGGAGACGGGCTGCTTGCGATCTCGTGAAAGTATTGTCAAAGTATTTTGAAGACAAAATCATGGATATTTTTGGTACATATATCCAGGTAAGTGTCATATTGCGAGTATTTCGCATATTTAAAGTTTCTAATTTTTTCACTAATTTTAGTTTGCAAAATTTTGTCGAAGAAATAGCATGGGCACGTCTATTAAGTCTTGCTATTCGCGCTAGATAATCTATTTATCTCGCGCTTCACGCACGATAATGTATTTACATCGTTCTATGTTCTCGTTTTTTATTCCCCCCAAACTTGTGCATATACTTAGTCCGTGCCTATCATGAAAAATTTGGTCCAAAGTAAATTTTTAGATCAATTTCAGGTAAACAATAACCTTATTAAAAAGATTATTGTATCCTGTGTTGTTTTTTCCAAAAATTTAGTTTGTTTATTTTTATTGTTATTTTTCACAATCAAAGCGAAAACTATGCGTTTGAAGAAAATGGTACAAATTAAATTTGTTTTTATAACTTAGATTAAAAATATTCTTAACTAATATTTTATTGCGCCTTGTGCTTTTTTTATTTTTCGTGTTATTTTTTACTATTGAAGCAAAAACTGCGCTTCCTATTAAAAAATGATTCATAACAAATTTTTTGATCTTTTTGGATGAACAATGTTTGTCTATTTTTTCGTATCTTGAATAGTTTAATCGCAAAATGGAATCTTTTACTTTTGAAAAAATACGAAGAATTTTCGAGAAAATTAGTTCATCCTTTTGAAATGAATAATTTTGCTTCTTAACATCTTTTTCATTTCTCGTATATTTTTGTTGGAAAAAAGAATTTTTGGTTTTTCAAAAAGGATTATCGATGGTTAAAACCAGAACCGTTTTTTCAAAAAAGTCTGGTTAATGAATTCGTTCGTAATTTCTTTTCAAGCTTTAAAATAATGTTTCAAAGGGTAATCCCGTCGAATAATTCCTTCGAGTTATCGTGTTCACAGACAACGATAACAGACATAATCCAGTAGCCAGTAACACTCCTGTATACACTACAAGTGCGACGTAGTAACTTCGGCTTAAAAATTGCGCACCAGATTCCTGATTCTGAATAGCAAGGTTACTTTTTCGAAATATGCTGCACGATTTTTTTTTTAATTTTAAAATAATTACATTATCTTTTAAGAGACAAATTTCGAAAAAAAAAATTAAAATCATTTTCCAGGTTATTTGATCAACGAGGGAAGTGAATATTCTTCGACGGACCTAAAACTTTTGTTAATATATGTGTTATAAATGGACATTTTGTGACAACTATGTGGGATATTTTTTGAACTTCTTACTAAAAGACTTTGTGTACATTGTACAAGATCGATGCTTTAACTTCTTTAAAAGATCTTGGGTAAATCACTTTGATTACAAATACTTTTCTAACTTTTCAAAAATCTCAATAGTTTTTTTGTTAATAATAATTTTTATAAATAAATACGGATATTTAAGATATCTTTTGTTTTTAAACGTGTTTTTAAAATGATATATATAAAAAAAACTTTGTCTCTTATAGATTTTCTTTTAATTCAAATAATTTGTTTACTATGCACTGTGAAAAAAAGTTGGTGTAATTTTACTAAAATTTATGGAAACTATTCGATCTATTTGGCACATAGTTAATAAGCAGAATTCTCTAAAAATACTTGAGTAGAAAATCTATAATGACGTACAAAGCAACGAACGAAATGCACACCAAATAGTAAGAGACTGTTCGGATCACATCGTTTAGAACGACCTGCACTCTCTAGTCCCGAATGGTCCAAATTTACGTCCTGTTAATAATTCTGCGGCGTTCGTCCTTGCGGACTTAATCCCTCGCGATAGAAAAGCAAACATTGCAAAAATCAACGCACGTAGTAATTTTACAGTCGACAACCTTCGTTTTATTTTCACATTGGTACCTGAAGTGAAGTCACACTAGATTGCAAATAGGTACTGTTTTATCGTAGAATTAATCAGGTTACATATTGTAATTTGAAAATACTCTTCATTTGTAATTACTAGCTGATTCTAAATATCTCCAAAGCTTTTTTTTACAATGTGTCCTTATAAAAAATTAATTGCAAAATAATCTTTGGTTTGTCCCAGTAGCTTTCATATCATCTTTCTCTCTGTTACCACCCTGAAAACATTGCCCTTTTTGTTAATAACAATTGTTATCAGCGAAATCCTAGATTCGCTGAACTTGTTTTTTTTATTCGCCTTTCTTGAATCAGGCATAAAGGAAAACTTTTATCTCTTTTAAATTTCTCCTAATTATGTGGAAAAGCATGCTAATCCAGAATTGTGTTTCTTACCTCACTGGAGCGTCTACACTCGAGGCGAGGTACGATGAAGTCTCGTTCTTCTCAAAAGCGGATGCTGTCCTCCTGCCCATCAATGTCTCCGGTGTATGCCAATTTCTAGGGCGGGGACACTAAACGGTGTTTTGGCATCGAATATAGCGATTACGTGTTCCTTCAAATGGCCAGCTGGTGCCTAGTGTGCTTCTCTTTGGAAACCAATGCCCAGAAGTCTAGACCAGAGGATGTCCTTGCTTTTAGAAACATGTCGCAGCGAAGAGTAATAATTTCGTTTTACAATATCATGTGATTCATTTGAAATACATCTGCAAATACTTTAGTACTTGTCAGGAATAAAATTGTAGAGAGGATGTTTTTCCATATCATCCTTGATGTTTGCAAATTGTTGAAATTTTTTCTTCTCGATGTCAACTATCATAGATATTGTTTGACTTTGAAATGCTGCAATAGAACTCATAATTTTTATTAGTTTTTTAATCTTGCCTTGTAATTCCAGATTTAATATGCTCAGTTTTCCGGTAAAATCTGATAAAAATGCTAAATCACCTTGCCAGTCTAAATCACGAAGTTGCTGATAATCATCACCCCTCTCTTCAATCAATTTTATTATTTCGTCCAATAGATCTCGAAATCTTCGTAAAAACTTGCTCCGATTCAACCACCTCACGTCAGTGTGCAATGCTAATTCTGGTTCCGTCTCATCTAATTGCTGTTTGAAGAGTCGCATTTTGAGAGATTTTCCTTTTATAGAATTTAAGATTTTGTAAGAAATATCCATCACATGCTTTGTGTTTAGTCTCTTACTAGCCCACACTGGTTGATGAATTATGCAGTAGTAGCTAATGAAGTTTGGAAAGTCTTCATCGTTATGACAAAGAGCTATAAAATCATTATGAATAGCTACCATAGCAAGAGCCCCATCAGTTGTTATTAATACGAGTTTATACAAAGGTAGCTTAATCTTGCTAATATATCCTTTGAATTTCGTGAATATATCAAGACAGCGACTCTTTCCTTTTCGGGAAATCATACTTAGTACGAGTAGTTCTTCCTTCGTCGAGAAATCTTCAAAAACCATCCGAATAAATATAAGTAATTGTGATACACGCCCTTCCTCGCATCCCACGCACTTCGCCTTCGCGGGCTTCGTCGAGTATGAAACTTAAAAAAAAAAATTCACGAGGAAATTTTTTCACCATTTTTCCTGGATTCCACATCGGACACCTAAGCTATGGTTTTAGTTTGTAAAGAAATTTTTTATACACCCTGTATGTATATGTTAACTTACATAATTTTTGCGTTGCCGCGATCGACTCGAGTAATACCCACGATCGACCGGTTATCCCTGGGCTAGGAGGTTTCGGGCGATAGCGTGGGCGCATTTCTGTCGAGGATTGAGCCCCATGCGATGATCTTTTTTGGTGACGGAATATGGGCTGCGTTGTCTTCGAATCGAATACCGAGGATTGTACTAAACACTAAAGTCAATATTGCGCAAAATCCGTTCTGATCGTTTCCACCAAGCGCAATGCGCATGTGCAAGCTCTGTTCTCGACTTCTCAGAGACTTCTTGGCGGATCATTTGAAAGAATGCAGTAATGGGTAAGTGACCCAATTAGTACTAAATACAGCATTATCCTCACTTTATGTGACCATTATTTTAAATATAATACTTCGGATTTATAGGTTATATATTAAAAGCTAAAGTTATTAAAAAAACATTTACGGGACTTTTTGAAAATATAGGGATATAAAAAATAAAAGTGATACGCTGGTATAACGAATGGAGACACATTCTAAACTTTATTTACTAAATCTTTCGTTTCATCTCTATAATTAAAAAATAAAACATTAAAAAATGACTTTCCAGTACATAGATTCGTCTAATAATTAATTTCAATAGTAACTTCCATGTCAAAAAAATTTGATCGTAATTTAATATGTAGCTGAATAAAGTCATTTGCACATACCGTAAATTAATTTTTTAAGACCATCATGTTGTGAAATTAATATGCATGTATATTAAAGTCGGTAAAACGGAGTGCGTGGAAACATAACGTTCTTTGATGTCTTCGAATCTTGTCGAAAAAATCACCCTTTTCAATGTTTTAAACATCACTAGCGACATGATTTGTGGCAAATTAAGCGAAAAAACGATTCAATTCTGCGTTTAAATGTCCACACTGGGCATTTGCTTTCATTATTTGTTTATAAAATTATTTAAAAATATCGCAGGATAATTTCCTATCATTAAACATCAGTAGCGACATGTTTAGAGGGAAATTGAGAGAAAAAGCGATTTCTTCCTCCCTTTAAATGTCCACACTGGGCATTTGTTTATATAATTTGTTTAAAAAATTAATGAAAAATATCGCAGAATAATTTTCTATGATTAAACATGACGGACGACATGATTTGAAGGAAATAAGGAGATAGAACGATTTCTTCCTGCCTTTAAATTTCCGCACTGGGCATTTGTTTATATAATTTTTTATAAAATTATTACAAAATATCGGATGATAAATTCTCATAATCAAGTATTATTTTGTCAATAAAAGCAAGTAACTTTATCGCAAAAATTTACTTTGCAAACGAAAAATCCATAATGTAGACTATTTGTTAAGTTAATTTGTTTATAGCAATTAACTTAACAATGTCATTTTTTTGCTTACAACTAACCCTGTGCATAAAATATAGCGATGCTGATCATAGCACATTTTTTTACAAAGATAAGCAAACAAAACGAAAAAATCGACTTATTTTACTCCTTGCATTAACATCAAAGTTTAAACAAAATAAAAATTAAAACGTCAGCCCAAAAAGCCTCTTAACAATGTATTGCTGAATTAATATAAAAACAAAATTCTAAAATCGGTTCCGACTTGCCTTTTACAAGTTATTTTGAACCTCCTTTTTTATTTCACCTTACTATTACCTGGAAGGCTGGAAGAAGCAAGTGAAAGTATTTATTGTGCACGCGCGGATGGAAAAAGCTAACACAATTGTTACCCGTAGACGCTTGTCGTTGGTGAAAAAGAGAAAAGGGTGGGGATGAGGGGGCCCCAACCATCGACCCTTCTTGTGAGATCCAATGCACGGAAGTGGGCGGCTGACGCGGCAAAGCCGCGCCAATCGCACACTCTCGGTTAATGATCTCCCCAAGGAATGATTGGACTGGAAGAAATTGTTGTACGTTACCCGTTTGGGCATTGTTACACAATATGAGATAAATTTGACATGACTGGAATTTAAAGTGACGTTAATTATGTGTGGGAAAAAAGCCCGCAAGCGGGAAAAAACCACAGCAGTCTGTTAATTTATTTTATAGTAGAAAATATGAGAAAAGAAGAAAAGTAGGAAGTGGGGGTAGAGGGTAAATAAGTTGCTAGTAGGTCGGGGATGACATGGCCACCTAGACCTGGGTGACTTATTTCATGAGAAAGTCTTTTGGCATCACGTGTTGGCGAAATGGATGGAAATTATATTTCCCTAGAGACGAAATATGTTCCGAAGGTTCAAAAGGAAACATTTTGTGTTGGCTCAATATTAGCTGGTCTTCTGCGTCGATGACTTCAAGAGCTTTGTTAAGTAGTTTTAAAATTTTTTGGACGGACCCGTAGGAAGTCAATACGTGGTGTCATCTGCATATAATCAAATTGAAAGTTCGGGGACCTTAGGGATGTTATTCACGCATATAATAAAGAAAACCGGTTCTAGTATGCTGCTTAGTATGGGGCACACCCGCTCGTATGAGTTTCTCTTTTGAGAGTGTCTGACCTATTTTGACTGAGAATTTTTGGTTAGAAAGATAAAACTTTTAAAGAGGATGAGCCCTCTTGGGAAATTGTATTTTATTAGTTTTTTTAGCAGTCCTACATGCCAGACACTGTCAAAAGTGGTTAGCTTGAGCATCATGTGCTGCGTGTAGTGACCTTTTATAAAACCGTACTGTTGCTGCTTAAGGATGCTGTTTTCTTCGAGGTGAAAATTTACGTGAGTATTATTCCTTCATAGATTTTGCTCATTGTATAAAGAAAACTAATGAGCCTGTAGGTGGTTCTGCGATATGGATTTTTGCATTTTTTCTGAAAAACTAAAATGTAAGCTATTTTCCATGAGTTAGGAAAGTAGCTTAGTGGAGTACAGGCATTGAAGACATTAGCGAGGTCAGTGAGACACAAAATCGGAAGTTTTTTGAGGACTAAGTTTGAAATTGAATCAGGACCAGGAGCTTTGTTATTTTTAGTAGTGTGGGGAGCGCGCTACTTCTTCCACCCTTTGAGAGCGGAGTCAAGAGTGGGGAGCTTATTTCAAAATTTTTCCCACTCCATCAAATTTCCTGGCGGGCGACCTAGTCAAATAATTTCTCGCCCAGCCGCTGCGTTTGTCGCATGCTTGATGTCTCTCTGATTCTCTTAACCTTAGCTTATATCTAACGAATTTAAAAAAAAAATTAACATTAATCGGATATAATATCCAACGGGAATAATCCTATATAAAAAAAGAAAGAAACAAGACTTCTTAGGATCTTAGGAATTAATGCGGACTATTTAAGTGCTACTAGAATCAATATAAAAATATGACAAACGTATATGGGTACTTCTCCATGCAGAGGGCACTTTCACAGAAAGTAAATTTAAAAACAATATTTTTTCAAATTAAGTTTTTTAGTGAAAATTCGGTTCATTGCCATCCAAACAAGAACTTATAAGAGTAATAACGCTATAAATTTATTTAAAAAGCTTGTGGAACGTTGTGACGCTTTCAACAATTTTCCATCTTTCCTGTAACTTGGATTAAGGTAAACGTCCCAGTAATCGTGACCTTAGGCCAAGTAATCGTGTTGCCAATTTTCTTACTTTTTATTTAATTTGAATGAATGTAATTTCTATTTACTACTATAAAATTCTAAAATAATATTTATATTTATATTATAATATTTTAATAGAAAATATGTACAAGATATGCAAAGAAATTTTTACTTTTTATTTATTGATTAAAAAATTGCAGGCAAAAATTATTTTTCACTTAAGCTTTCATGATTCAATTAAATAACTTTATAAAAATTATATATAAATACCTTTATAGTGACAAATCACTTTTGCACACGTTATAAAAATATCATGTTTTGTCAAATGCAATTGGTATAATTTTTTGTTCCTTGACGTGCAGACATATTGTCGGTTGACATCAAAACATTAAACTATGGTCACGTCGATAGATGTTATTTATAACGCGTATTACTTCGATGAGGAACAACACAAGAAGTGGTCCTGAAGTTTTAAAGTAAAATGAATTTAAAAATCCTTTGGAAAATGATTTTCTGCTAGTCTGCTTCAAATCTTAATCTTTTATCTGTAAATCCTATTTTGAAAAATAAAAGTTACTGCTAGTTACGTCAATCGATACTAAAAAAATACGCATTGTTTTGTTGGCCGTTTTTTTATTTACAATCAAAGCTCCTAATGCTTACACCCAAAACTTACAGGATGATTAGTCAGATACCTTTTGTCCAATCCGACGTTCAAGCGGGAACCAAAAAGGTATTCCTAGTTTTCAAACGACGGCGCTTATGTATCGCCGTAACCTCAAAAATATTTCCGAAGACACTCATATTTGCGTGCATATGTAGTGTATATTGCATTAAAATTAAAATACTAATTATAATGGTTGTACTTTTTGAGTCTAACTTTTAGATTTTTAAAGATAAATTATAAAGTAGTTCATTATTTATTTCCTACGTCACTCCAAAAATCGTCTCAGGCATGTGTGGACATCTGTTAAAGCGATTTTTCGGGTACATAATATTTTTTAACACTCGCTTACAATAATATAACATAATTTTCACTATTGAACTAGTCAAGAGGTACTAAAATGAAGATCTTCTCAAAGCTTTAAAATAATACAACTAGTAGTTTTAATAATATAATCGATGGACACAAATGTGCCCTGTCTGTGGAGAATTACCCATATTTGTCTATAATGTTGCAATGTAGCCTCAATATAAATACTATAATATCGTGTTGCATAACAAAGTATGATATAAGAAAGAAAGAAGTATACGAGTTTAAGGACTATAATATAAAAAATTTAAATCTATCTATCTATTTAAAATTTTGTCATAAGGACATAAGGACAAATGTATACGAACAAAAGTGGTATCTTTTAACCTAGCTCGACGTTGCTGGGGAAAATGCTTTTTCCTCTGTGGCTAATCTTCTTCCTAAATATCCTATTCTTCGTCATTCCGAAATAATATAGCCAGCTTATTTTTCAATAAAAACAAATAGGGCGGAATTGATCTCTGTCACCACTCTGAAATTATCGTTATTTTGTTAATAACAATTGTTGTAAGCCGAATCCTAGATATACCGAATCCGCTACTTTTATTCGATTGCTTAAATCAGGAACAAAGAAAAACAGGGGAGATATCTATAAACACTCTTTAAACGGACTATGACTAGGATTTGTTTATAACGATTGTTATTAACAAATGCACGCATTTCAGAGTGGCGACAGAGAGAAAGATTGTCAGGAAGCTACTAGATAAATAACCAAAAAATAATAGAAAACCTTAACTATAAAATTGCAGCTGGTACAGACCAAAGATTTTTTGCAGTTTATTCTTGATATCTAAGTTGATATATCTAAGTAGAACTAACCAGTAGATGTAGAGTGGTCTTCCCTATATTGTAGTTTATGAAACTAGACGAAATTTCCCAAAAGGACTTGGACGAATTAGAACTCGTTTTTTGTAAAAAAAAACTGAAAGGAAGTTATGTCAGAAGATCTGTCAAATTTACTTGTAATAAAGAAGATTAAGATTAAATTGATGTAAACCGAAATTATAATTTTTGTACTCCGGACTTTATGACAGCAAAAAATTAAATATTAAACAAATGTGACTTTCTTTAAGGGAAGAGCTTATTTTGTGGGTATGGAGTTACATATAGGATCATATGCATGAATAAATTCCTGGCATTGATAAGGGTACTGTATGAGTGTCGAAGCGTTGGTAATTGAATTTTATTTTCAATGTTCTTTTTTGTGATATGATAATATTAAAAATAGATAAGACGAAAGGAAGAAAAAATAGGATTAAGGGGATGTGGTTCGTTGCCTTCTAATTTTTCTTTCCTCTTTTTTATTTTTGTCTGAAGTTTTTGTTTTTAACAAGGATTTTTTTCAGATTACAATTGGAGCATTTTTTGTTTGTTTGTTTTGGTTCAAATTTGGTCGTTGGATTCTTGTTTTTTACAGGAGTTTTCATCAATTCGATGATTGGACGTTAAATGGGATTCTTAATTTGGATTTTAATCTGATTTAAATTTCTTAAATTTTAATTTAACTCTAAAATCCACCAACCCAATATCTCTTTAAAGTTAATAATTTGAGAGTAACTCATTTGTTTAAAGATATGCAATGCATTTTTATTGCTGAACATTTGTACTATAAATAGTTAACTGGCAAATATTTTTTTAGAAATTTTACGCCTTGTCCAAATCGAATTTTCTACATCAACTAAAATACATTAATAATAATATTAAAATTTGTTGTTACCATGATCTTGAACAGTCATTTTTTTACCGGTGCAATTATTTTGACATTTAAAAACATTTTAATAGAGTTTAATATAGTTAAACTCTAAACGTTTTCTTCTCAGCTTTGCAGTTGTGGGGCATGGTGTAGTATAACTTTAGGGTGACGATATGTTAAATTCTACGGAATGTTGTCTATTTTGTCTTATAAAACCTTTAAATATCGAATGAATATTTCAATTTACTAACTATGAGGGTATTTCGAAAACATTAAATATTTTGCTTTCATTTTTGGGTAGGGCTATATAGATTATAGTAGTTGCCAAAATAACTCCCGAAAGGCAGGAGTCCTGAAAAAAATGTCATCAGTTTGCGCAAGGTCATTATATGTCAAAGTAGGGAGTATTAATAGAGTTTTCATGGCCAAAGGCTTAAAAATGATTATTTCTAACCCGGATAAGCCGTAATAAATGCAATTTGTGTCCACATATATGCCTGCTTAGTATAGGCCCAATGTAAAAATGTCCTGTGTTCGCGCGTTCATTTTAAAGTGACAGATAATACTAGAAATTCACGAAGCCGTATATATTTATCGCTGTTAGAAGTCCTACGATTATTGCTGATCCGCATAAGCGGTAAAAAATGCATATTGTATCCACAGATATGCCTGCTTTACATACACTAAGGGGAAAAATATCCTGTGTTTGCGCGCTCATGTTGTAGTGACAGATAATCGTAAAATTGACAAAATCGTACATATTTTTAACTATTAAAATCTCCAAAATGGTTATGTCTGATCCGGTTAAGCGGCAAAAAATGCATATTGTATCCACAATATATACCTGCTTAGTATATACCCATTTAAAAATTATCCTGCGAATCTAAAAATTATCTGTCGCTTTAATATGAACGCGTGAAAACAGGACGTTTTTCCATTGAGTTTGTACTCAGTTTAGAATATATCTGGATACAATATGTATTTTTTAACGCATATCCGGGTCAGAAATAACCATTTTTGAGGTTATAATAGTTGGAAATATCTAATATTTCGCGAATCTTACGATATCTGTCATATTAGGATTAACACTCGAATACAGGATTTTTTTTCCATTGGGTTTATAATTAGCATCTGTAAATGTGGAACCGATATGCATTGTTTACGATATATCCGCGTCAGAAAAAAAATTATTTTGTAGCCTTTAAAACTTGGCAGAAACTCTTTACCCTACCCAAATGTTTTACAAAGTGCGGAATAAGAATATAAACTTGCTTACATCAAAGACAGCGTTTAGTTAAGAAAGTCAATTTGACAGATCTTCTTACAGAACTTCATGTCTGTGTTGACAAGTGATTGATTTAATCGATTCTCAATTTTCTGCGACTCTTTCAAGCTTTATTTAATTATTAATTTAAAATACTGATGCAATGTTTAGATAACGGACATTTACTCTGCTCAGGAATATTTGATATAAATGAACTCATGAAGAATGAAGTTTGAGATAATATATGCTAATAGTTGTAACATATTCGGGATACTTAAGAAAGTTTAGAAAATTGGCTTACCAGAGAGTTAAAAACCCTTTTTTTGTCATTTAAAAATTAAGTAGCACTTAAGTTAGAACTGACAGTTAAAAAAGAGATGATAATGCTAAAATAAGGAGATACTTATCATTATTTTCAGGTTAGTAGTTTTGTGGTCCAGTCTGAATCAGATATATTTAACTGGTTAAACTGGTTGTCATGTTAATATCTTGAAGATAAATTAACAGTTTGAAATAAATAATTTTTGTTTAAAGATTGAGATTTATATTGTTACGTTGTTCTTCTCTTCGTATTCTTAGGGGATGCTTAGTTTTTACACACTGATATTGTAGTTTTATAATAAACGTTTTTATTTTCTGCAATGTCACCGTTCAATTTTATAGAAACAAATTTTTTCTCTATTATTTTTGTTATATAATTGAATTGAAGAAAAGTCTATTAAAGTTTACAAGGGCTAGTATTTTACGGGTTTTCTAAACTTCAAAGAGGAAACTATCCCCTGAGACCATTAGTATTATGTATCTACGCTCACCCTTACTTTTTGGCTAAGACTTTTAACAAAACTATCTCTGATGCTTTGTCAAAACTGCAATCTCGTTAAAAAATGCTATAGGCTTTAAATAAGCCATAATTAAATATGAACGCTTTAGCAATCATGTTCTTGTTTCGTCTCGCCTCTTATTGCTATTTACAAATATTCCCATAGATTTTGTTCTGAAAGGAGTTGAAAAAGATAGGATACTATTTAAATAAAAGTCTACACGGCAGAAGTGAAACTTTGATGAATAAACTTTGAAGTTTTTCGTGAAGAATCATCACGAGGGACTACCTACTAGGACATCTTAGATTGCTGAGTGCAAAATATTGAAAGAATTCTTAAAGGAACTCTTGGTAATCTCAACAATCTAGCGTTCGCGAGAAATCATGGGAATCTTCGGTTCCGACATACGCTCCAGACGTTAAATGAACAGCCGACTGAATCCGAAACTTGCCTAACTTAGTCGAGTGTGCAGAATCCCACGAGAGTTCTGATCGCGAGCAGAGTCGGAAAAGTTGGAACTCTCAGCAATCTCAACCAAATCAACCTTCTTTAAATTCGATATATCCTTTAAGAACAAACCTACGGAACTCTGATGAGTTCCTTGATTTCGGGGACCTTTGACGTTACTCTTCTGACCATCCCGGACAATAAAGTTTAAAAAACTATTCAAACTTTTCAAATGCGTATCACTCGAGACTCAAAGTTATACATAAATTAGAAAATCTTATAATCTTCGAATATTATTAAAGAAAAATAATTTGTTTCTATATATTTCTATGATGACTTTTCAGGAAATATGAAAAAGTTATCAATGGAGACCTAAACAAGACCTAAACAAGGTCAAAATTGATGGTACAGAAAAATGTCCCCGTCGGTCCTGGTCAACGTTTGTCCGAACCATTACTTCGTAGATAAAGTATTTTAGAAGATATCTGGTCGTTTCTCAGACGTTTGACCTTAATTTGTTACCTTTGCAAGGTCACAAAAACCATTTTTTCACAGGTCATTTTTGACGTGAAATTTCCCGCTGTTTTCAAATCTGCAGTCAAAAATAGAGGGTCTCATTTTAAAAAAGGGTCTTACCTCCACTTGACCTTGAAAATTGACCTCAAGGTCAAACTTTATGGTAGAGTCAAATGCCCCTCGCGGCCCTGGTGAACTTTTGTCGGAACCCTTTCTTCGTAGATAAAGTATTTTAGAAGATATTTGCGATTATAGATTAAAATGGGCCACCATTTTGGAGTTCTATCCATTCTATCTATCTACAAAAACTAGAATATATTTAATTCGGGATTTGGGAAGAGGGTGGTTACATTATGTCTGAGGCAACTAATGTCCAAGGGTCTTCATTTATTCTTTTTTTTCATCAATCCTATCTTAACTGCTTGTCATGACTTGCAATACAAACCTGCCTTTTTAATTTCTTGGGAATGACTAACTGTCATGGTTGTGCTTTGCTAGCAATGATGGTTTTAAACCGCCCGGTTTATGAAAATACAACTGGATATGGCGAATCCGCCATTTTTCATTCGCATCCGCTCTCTTCCTACCCTGCGTGAACTTTTTGTTTGACAGAATTCATCCAAATCATCCCCGAAATATTTTTTTCACTTTGCACACTTATTGACGTAATGTATGCAATTGATTTTCTGGGTTTGTTTGCCCTTCATAATGAGTTCGACACGTAATTGAAACTGGTGCGTTCGTCAAATTATGCAACCATTTATTAAAGATATAGTCTGTTACCATTTTAAATGAGTATCTCTGCAAATATGGCCTAAATTTCGTAATTATCCACACAAAAGCTAAGATGATTTTTCAGTTGCAAAATACTTTTACTCTGCTTCGTTTTGGCTTGGTTTAGTGTATGATATTAAGTATTAAGTAACATAAAGTTCAAACGAGCTAACATTGACGATGTCATCAACAACTCCTTTGTCATTTTAAATGTGGGTTCATGTTCAAAAGTCGACTCGCAGTTTCTATATTTTCTCATTACTCCTATAAGAAGTTTTTGGCTTTATGAACTCTAAAAAAGGCTTAATTTTTTATCTACCAAATATTTTATCTTGCAACATCCAAATTCACATTTATTTGGGCTAAAAATAAAATATGCTACTCTCAATCGATCGAAGACTTAATTGAGATAATTCATGTGCTTTGCTAATGTTTCTGTATCTACTACTATATCTAAATACCTATATCAAACACAATTTAGTTGTTTAAAAATTTTGGACAGCTTGGTTAAAAATTAAAAATAAAAGAGTAGGCTCCGTGCGCATATAAAAAAATGGGTTTGTAGTCTATTAATACGTTAGTAAAGTCTTAATAAAACCTTTTTTACAAATTTGCAAATAAAAAAGTCAAAAGAAAGCATTGCAAAAAAAATCAGTAAAAAGTTTTAAAAATTTCATAAAAAAGTAATTGTTTAAAATTATTTTTCTTAAAAAAAAGTTAAAGGAGTCGTTCAAACCTTCCGCTCCCATAAATTCTCTCCCCTGCAGTGTCTTCCCTACCCCTACATGTAATTATTTTATTTGAAACTGAAGTTCAGTGAAATAACGTGAAATTCATTTCTACTTCAATAACTTTCATTTGTGCACGGCTTCACATGGGTTCTCTCTTGCATTACAGATTAAATAATTTTGCAAATAACATCTATTTTTAAGTAATAATAAGAAAATTTTTATTTCTGTCGCCAAATTTATGGTAATAAATCCAAACACACAAATCATTCTGAAGTTTCAAAAGCATTTTTAAAAAAATTTGCCCGTTTTGTGGGCACATTCTCATCGCACGTTATGAGTGCGGCTCGCTTCGCTCGCGAATTTGAGCGCGCCTAGGGCGTGCGGAAATTGAATATCGTGCTTCGTGCTCGATAATGGGTTACCTCGCTGTTCGCGTTTGTACATAATTATACCTCGTACTCGGATATTTATTCTTTGCAATTGGAATGCTTGAATAAAACTTTATCAAAAATATCTCATTTAGATCGCATTATTTATATCCCTCTTCATATTCTGAATTTTCTACTTAATTATGCTCGACTTTTGAAGGACGTTTATAAACAGGTTTGGTTCAATCTCTTCTTTCGTAACTTTGGTTGTTTTTCCACAAATTTTTATTTTTATTTTCAATGTTATTTTTCACGAAAAAAAAAAAAGCACGCGTCCTATCAAGAAGTAATTCTTAACGAAATTGTAGATATTTTTTGCGATCAGAGTTTTTGTTAAATCATCTTTGATCGTATCCTGCCTAGTTTGACCACAAAATGGAATTTTCGATTTCTCATTATTTTTTGTGCAATCAAAATTTGAATTTTCGATTTTCCAAGAAATTCCAAAAAGTTGTTATGATAATCTTGTAGGGCTTTAAACAAGCAATGTTTTTCTTCTCTTGGCTTTTTTTCATATCGTTGCGTTTTTCTTTTTAATACTATAAATATCCGTACATTGAATTTTCAAATTCAGCAAAAAATTTTCTCAAAATTGTTAAAAATGCGCCTACTTTTCTAATTTTTATCCAAGATGGCTGGTTAACAAACTCGTCCTTTCTTTTAGGATCTAAAAAAAGTATGCCAGAGATCGATTTGATTCCTTCGTTTTTTCGAGTGTTGTCGTGTTAACGGATGGTGGGACGGACAGACAGACAGACGCCATCGTAAAAAACTGATTTTCGGATTCAGGAGATCTCGAAATGTGGAGATTTGTTAAAAAACTGTAATCTCAAATTTCGGAAAATTCTAATACTTTCTCAATTATAAATGATTGAGAATGTAAAAAACGATACTTAAAATTGGTAATCTTGCGATTATTATGAAATAATAATACTCATATGACTAACATAAATCGAAATTGAGTTTTTTAAAATACGAATAATATGTTAACGAAAAACCTTTTTTTAAAGCGTACGTTAAGGGAATCTTATGTATATATCCAATCAACACGCATAAAGCCAAGCCACAGGAACTTCTGTTTCCGGCATGAAAGTGTTAGGTAATGGTAATTGAGTGTTGCCTATTGTAGTAAGTTTGCAGTGAAATTTGAGGTGAGTTGATGGAAAGAGTATGTGAGATAGTTTTGTGAGTGAGGGTTAGTATAGCACGCAGGGGCGGCGAAACAATTACGCCCCATGTACGGAATTCTTATGATCCTAATAGCACGGGAGGGAAGCACGGAAGAAATTACGGAAGGAAAGCGGTAGAGAGGAAGACATTGAGGGCGGATAGTTTTGGAACAATCGAACCGTTTATAAATAGGTAGAGGGATGGGAAAGATGAGAACAACATTGAACACAGAGGGACAGTAAAGCCGAAAAGTCAAAGTTAGAGCAAATGCGTGAAATGATAATAAAGGAAATTAAGAAAGAAATGGTGGAATATAGAAAAGAGATGCGAAAATGACAAGAGGTTAGGGAAAATTTGCAAAAAAAAAAGGATGAAGACTTTAGAATATCGAAAAATGAAAATGGGGGGGGGAGTGGTGGTGGAGTAGGGAGAGTGTGAATAATGAGAGGGAAAGGATAAGGGTAACAGAAAGAAGATTAGAAAATAAAGAAAGGGATAAAAGAAAAAGAAACAGAGTGATAAAGGATGGAAGGTTAGAAGGGGGAGTTGATGGAAGTAGTAGAAAATGTGCGAAAACGGAGCTAGTTTGAGTATGGTGGGATTGGGACAAAGAAAGGGAAGAGATAGTAAGAAATGAGGTACCGGGAAACTAGGAGAGAATGGAACGGGAGATGGGGAAATAAGAGGTAGTAAGAAGCAAAAAGAGACAAGATACGAATGTATGTACTGTTATTGACGGAGACGTTGCTAGATAAAAATGGATTGGAAAGAGTAAGGGAAGGTTACCAAGAGGTTACAATGCAAATAGTAAGAATAAAAATGGCAGAGCCATGTAAGTGAGGAACGGATGTATAACAGAGAAGAATAAGAAAGAAATAAAAAAGCAAAAAGAATCAATGATAGTAGAAGAGATAAAGATGGGAGGAGAGAAGTGGAAGATAGTGGGAAATTATGTGAACGTTGATGTGCAGGATAAAGCAGAGGTGATAGAAGAAATAATGGAAGATAATAAGGAAGAGATTAGCTTTACAAAAGGTGCGGATTTGAATGCGAGAGCGGGAGATAGAGGAGGACGGGCATCGGGAGGAAGGAGAGAAAGAAAATCCAAATATAAGGTACTCAATGGCGAGGGAAACGGTAATTGATTATGTGATGGTGGATGATTAGGTAAGAGAGAACGTCAAGAAAATAGAGGTAGGTGATTATATTAATTCTTATGAATTTCCCTTAATAGTGACATTAGAGGGAGGAAAAAGTAATAGTAATATGGATAAAAAGAAAGGAAAGGTAAAAAGAGCAGGAAAACAAGATTTTAGAGAAAAGGTCAGAAATATCAAAATAGTGGAGGGGAATGTGGACGAGGAGATGGAAAAAATGATAGGAGAAATAAAAATAGAATTAGAGAACACAAGCAAAAATAAAGTTAGCAAAGAAGGGAATAGAGGGAGAGATTAAAGAAACAAGTTGAGAAAAAAAAGATAGTCACCGATTCAGACAGGGTTAAAAAAGGAATGGGTGTGATGGACAACGTATATGTTCTGAATTATCTGATAAATAGAAAAATTGAGAGAGAAAAGGGTAATGATAGCAATATAAGTGGACTTGAAGGCGTTGTTTGACTCCTTGGACAGAGCCAAAATGGAAAAGGTTATGATAAAAAAGGCGTTACGATAGTGCTTCATAAAGAGATTATCGGGTTTTCTCAGACCTAGAAGAAGAAATGATGAGAAAGGGATGGGGAGGAGTTATGGTGGGAGCGAAGAAGATATTACGCTGGCATACGTGGATGATATAGTCTTGATGGTTGATGATGAAGAAGGGATGACGGGCCTAATTACTGGATTGAAGAAATACTTAGATGGAAAAAAGTTGAATTTAAATGCAAAAAGACAAAGACAATGATGTTCAGAAAAGGATGGGCGAAAAGAAAGGTTGGACTGGAAGATGCAAGGGAGTAAAGTTAGAAAATGTTACAAATAAAAGTTGCAATTACAAATAGTGCAATATAAATGCAACGAATGTCCCTACTAATATTTTTTACTTTTCCAACCTGTGTTATAATATGTGAATCATACTTATTTAAACATTTGAGTAAATCATCAAGTACGCTCCTGTTCTCAATTTCGAAGATTAGACTCTTATCTTCACTATTTTGTTATTAAATCTTAATTTAGATACAGTTTATGCCTTTACTCATAGAATACATATTAATTGTTTAAGCTAAAATAAATCAATTTTTTTATTGACGAATTTTTCACGGTCAGTAATTTTTTCGTTTACCTCATTATCACCTGGAAAACGTATAATTTCAGTGTTGCCAGTCTTTTTTCTGTTTTTAAATTTCTTTTAGTACTTTGAACAAGTCTTCATTTAAACCGCATTATGCTTTTTTACGATTTTGTAGAATAATTCTTCCCTGTTCAGAGAGAAGATATCGTATTGACATCCCTTAGAGTTTAGAAAACTTATTTTAAAACTGTAATCTCAATACCTAAGAGATTGAGAGCGGACAAACAGAACGGGTGCTCTACCTACAAACACGAATAAACTTCAAGAAAAAACAGTTGCAATTTCAACTAAATATTAAAATTTGTGTATCCAAAGAAACAAATGTTCTATTTAAAAAGACAAATATGCAACAAATTAGTTCAGTTTTAAACATTGTAATTAAATTTTTAACAAATCAGTTAATTTTTTAACAAACGATTACATTTTTCAGGAAAATAGTTTAAATTTCAATTAAAATTATCATGAACAGCAAAAAATTAATATTTGATAAATAAGTTCAACTTTCAACTAAGCAGTTTAATTTTCTATAAAAAAAGGTTAATTCTACATGAAAAATATAATAAATATTTTATATTTCAACCAAGAAATTATTTTATTTTTAAATTGAAAAACAGTTAAATTGAAGCAATAAGACGAATTTTCAACAACGTAACTAAATCTTTAAGCAAATCAGATACTACATAATTAGGCGAAGAAAACGAGATAAAAAGACAGTTTATTGAAAACATGGAGAAAAAGAGGATTTCCTTTAAAAAGGGATAAATAGGGCGATAGAGGATAGAGTGCGAACTCTGTACTAAGAAACTTTTTTCGGTAGCCCCTTTGCACGCTTATTTTATCGAGGAAAGTTTTAGCAAGTAAAACTTGTGTGTAGAGCAGTTGTTCGCAAATACAATTTGTAACAAGCAATTAAATTTTATCCTTATTATTATATCCTTTTCAATCTTTCCACTCAGTTTATTTTTTTGTACGAATTTTAAAATAGAACCTAATTTTAAACAATATTGTGGTTAGGTTTGGTATTTCTTGATGACATTTTGTGAAATGAATATGAAAATCGATATCTTTAGCCTAATTACATGAACAAAAATGAGTACCTTCTTTGGTTTACGTAGATACTGTGTAATATTATTCGCTTTCTCTCACATAAGAGATAACGTGCCTTAGGCACCGTAACCTCGAATTTAATCAAACAATATAGGTTATGCTGAGCGACAGACCTTTCTTGGGTCAAATACAAACTAAGCGAAATCTCAAAGAGTATCAAAATTAGAATTCAGAGTCTCCAATTTTGAACTGACCTCGACAAACAAACAACATAATTGAAGTCACGATGCACTTGAGTTGTAACTTTTATATTATCTTCCCGCTAGCTCAAATCAAATGTTGAAAAATCAGGTGAAGGGTGTGATTTCGTATTGAAAAAGGTTGAGTCTCGCAAATGATACTATAGTGATGACATTAACAATAAAATAAGGTTCCATTTAGGAAAGGAAATTCTTACGATTGGTTATATCCAGTTGTATTAAAAATTTAAAAGAACGAACTATTCCTATGATTATAAATTCTAGAATAACGTCTCTCGGTTATTTCAAAATTCAACACGAAAATAATCTTTACTGAAAAGGTTACAATCTAAGTCTTCAAAATGCAGCGATTTTTCTTAGTAACTGATTACTTTACCGGTTCGACACTCCATGATTTCGCATTTAGCAGTTGAACCTAACTTAACTTTATGCGGCACATTCTTCGTAAAAATTGGGAAAATGTCGACGAATTACTCTTGTGGGAGATTAGGAAGAACCGACTAATCTCAAATATTGGGTATGAGGAAAAACGGCAAAATACCCGCTAGATGAGAACATATCTCAGATTCTGAGAAAAGATAAAAGGGGCTTTCTAAGCAAAGGACTTACGGGGATACTACAAAAATTGGCTTTTAAATTAGGCAAATGAGGCTGAGAGGTTTCTCAAGATTATAGTGAAAAATTCATACCTACTGATACATTGCACAAGAGAGTATCTTTCTAGTTCTCATTTTAAGACAACACGGTGACCACGGCAGTAATGAGAGTGACCAGTGCCTAGCTCGGGAATTTATAGCCTCTTGTATTCTACGTCATGTCCATTTTGCTATTCTGTGATTGGACGTAATTCGTTAACATTCGCGACGTTGCGTTGATAGAAGTAGAACCAAAGCCGAGTCGTAAGATGTAAAATGGCATTTATTTTTGGTTTTAGCATTTAAATTCTTGTTTGTGCTTGCCTTCATTTGATAAATAGAGACCATTTTCCTTACTCTCGCAAAAATTCTTTGGAACATTATAAACTAACAGGCTTATTCTTAAAAATTCAAAATCTTGCACGTAATTATAAAGTCAAAGTATTGATTATACGGGCCTGAGCTACAATTAACAAGCACATAAACTGATATCGACAGTATGATCTTCTCCCTAGGAGAGCATCAAGTCACAAAGAGAGATGTTGAGTTGATCGAGGAATTCTGGAGCTTTCGTGAAGCAATCGACGTCTTGTAGGAAGTCAAAAGGATTTTCTGTCGATTTCTTAAAGTGATTTCTTGTTGAGACTTTCAGATGTTACGTAGGCAGCAGCGCTTAAAGTTGGAAGTGGCAGGAGAGTTAAAATTATAGTTTGAAGGTTTAAGTAGGAGCAGCGAGTTAACGAAGTCTTTCCGGTATACTGTAGAGTATCAACCGTTTGCGATGTCAAACTATAATTATTGACTCCAAAAAAGTGTTGACATTCAGGGAAATAACAAGAATTAGGAACGAATCAGCCATAAGAAATTAAATAATAAATTAAGTTGGAATAAATTATGGAGCATCGTATAGCCTCAGAGGTGTCTTAGGCTACAAATTTTATACTTTCGATTAAATATTTTGAACCGAAATATTACCATAAAGTGTGTCTTATAGGTTGCAATCTGCAACATAACAACTAGCGATAATTTATAAATTTGTTACTTAATTTTTTCAATGTTATTAGATAATGCTTCAAAATTATACTGACAAACCGGCAGAAAATTGGCAGAGCAAGGATGCTGCAGTATATTTAGTAATAAGCTGTGTGAGTAAAGGACAAACCCAAAAACACGGGGTAACGCAGAGTAGTGAATTGGTTTCATTACCGCAATTTACAAGGGAACATATCATTCCGGAACTCCTAAGGCAAAATGGTATGTTTTTTCAGTATTAAACAAAGTACGTAATGAAATATTAACATTTATTATTTTCATGTTATGTTTATTGTTTAAACTTGTATTTCGTCGATGTTCTTTCTTTGATAGGCTACCTGGTTCGTATGTTAATAATGTTAAAGTATGAATATAATATTTTTATTCTTCTTATCTCTCGTTTCTTCAGAAAATTATTTTGACCAGTAATCAGCAAA
The DNA here is from genome assembly GCA_010014905.2 of Druon quercuslanigerum. Classification (NCBI taxonomy): domain Eukaryota; kingdom Metazoa; phylum Arthropoda; class Insecta; order Hymenoptera; family Cynipidae; genus Druon; species Druon quercuslanigerum. The sequence goes on from JAAAKG020162675.1 coordinate 22,557, forward strand.
ATTTAACATTAGAAGTAATTAATTATTACCCTGGTCGACCAATTAACTTCTTTGTTCTTTGTTAAAAAATATTGATTAAATAAATTACGCATTATTATAAACAAATAGAGATTGCTATAAAAAGGACCTTTTTCACTTTTTGTTCGATTAATATTCCTAACACATTCGAGAATATACTGTAAAAATTTCAAAGTTCAAGCACGCGTGCTACCATGCGCGCGACTTACGACTCCCTCTGTGCGATTTGAATTTGGATATACGTTTATACGACACATCGAAAAGTGATATGTTTGCTGCGATGTTATCTTCTTTAGTGAAAAAGTACATACTTATACATTAATTAACAAACTTCATCTACAATTTTTTCGGACGGCCTTTTTTCTGATTTCGTGAAGTTCACAATTTGAAAGTTACTGCAGGATGAATATGTCTTTACCTTCATATTATAATTTTTTTTGGGTTCATGGAGTGAAATGAATGTGTGCCCGTTATTGTCTTGAATGTTTCGAAATGGTGCTTCAGAAATTCGTTTGCCTTTTTATAGTCTTGAACGTTTCTATACAAAACTGAAATACTGGCAAAGAAGAATCTTTGTTTGCCCATTCGTAAAGTTCGGGAGCTAACGAAGTCTGGCCATTAATATGATTTGAAAATTAGCTTGACGTGCCATTATTCTAATAGTTTAACCCCCTCCGTCACAGGGCCCATTCCCATGTGCTTTAGCTTCATTATTCAACAACTATCAAATATAAGGATAAAATTAACGCGATTGGCATGCGATTCTTGCGCATAATCTGCGGGAAAACTCCAATGGAGAAGGTGAGTGACGAGATTATTTTCAAAGAATGTGGTGCAGAAGAGACACTAGTTGATACATGGGAAAGAAACCGTTTAAGATAGTTCGGGCATTTTGAGAGAATGCCAAATGAACGACTAACGAGACAAGTGTATTAAGGTAAAGTAAATGGCAAGCCACAGAAATACGAGGGGTTGCATGAAAAATGCATGGACGTGAATGAAGCTAGAGAAGAATGCCAGGACAAAAAAGTATGGCGCAAATAGTTAATAAAAAGAGTATCAGTAGCGTGAATGACGCCGGAAACAAAAGACCTTGGATACTAATAGACCCAAGTTGGGAACCTCACATGACGACATTGTGAAGATCTTTACTTGAATTGATTGCATGAGAGACTGATCAGCAACCTGGGTCGGAGCAATGTTGCGAAACGAAGTTGCTGTTTAAATAAATAACACGAGAATTCTAGATTAATCTAAAAATTCTATAACCCCTTCCTCACATTGCTCCATTCCCCACCGAGTGGGTCACGCCTAGCCCGAAAGGGAAGTGGATTAATGGTGTAATAATAATAATAATAATTCGCGTTCGCGACCGTGTTTAGTAGCGAAGTACCGGATCATGAGTACCTGTGGGATGGATGGTGGGCCCATAATAATCATCATCTTAACAGAATCATCCGCATGAAAATGTCCGAGTACAGAATGCACCATTTGAGGACATCTGTAGAAAGAATAGTTCTGCCACGCAAGCTTGGAGGTAGAGGGATCATGGATGTTCGCCGATTGTGTGACTCTCAGGTTACGCAATTGCGCGAATATTTCCAAAACAGGACCAACATCTCACTCTACGACTACATTTGTAGAGTTGACCTGTATGCCCCCTTAAAGCTTGCAGCTGTTGATTTCCAGAACATCGGACATCTCAACAATGAGCAGCTAGCTGCTCAATGACGAGGTAAACAGCTGCATAAGCAACACCCCCAAACCAGGACAGAGTAATTAAGACGAGGAATTACCAAAAACATATCCTCAATAAGACGGAAGTGATTGATACATGCCGTCTCTGTGCAGATCCCAATGAGAATATCGAGCACATCATTGATGGCTGTATGATGCTTGCCTCGCAAGAATACACACGCAGACATAATTATGTTGCTGGGATAATTCACCAGAAAATTGCCCTGAATACTGGATTACTAGAGAGTTTTGTGCCTTACTATAAATGTAGCCCAGGCAAAGTACTAGAAAACGAACACCATCTCCTTTACTGGGACAAGACTATTCTGTCAGACCACCTAGTCAGACACAATCGTCCAGATGTCCTCTGGTTGGATAAATGTGCTCGACATGTCAAGATAATCGACATAAGCATTCCCCTTAACAATAACATTAGGCTCCGATATACTGAGAAGATCCAGAAATACGCGGGGCTAAAGCAGGAGATCCTTACCGTGTGGAGGGTGAACGAAGTGACCATTCACCCGATCGTGACCTCCTCCACTGGGAATGTTCATGTGAGGTGAGTGAAAATCTTGGAAGAGTTGGGAGCCCGAAATTTGCTGCAGTTAATGCAGAAGGTGATATTGTTAAATACGTGCCGCATCGTCCGGAGTTTTCTGGGCGTGAACAATCACAGCGGCTAAGATCGCCTTCTGATCTCATCCCGCGTACACGGCAGATGACTAATAGAAAAAAATAACTGTTTTCTATTTTTGTTCTTTTTTGTATATGTGTATGTCCGTGTGCGCTTGTGAAGTTGTGTTTGTCCTCGCCGTCCAACTTAAATAAATTAATGTTTTGAATCGTTGGTCTCAGTCGTTGGTATTGGAACTAGCGCTTGTAAGAAAGATGGATCCCTATAAACGGGCTCTCCAGTATGAATGTTGGATCCTTATAAACGGGCTCTCCAGTGTGATTGGTGGATCCCTATAGACGGGCTCTCCAGTATGTATCCTCACGAATTATAACGAATGCACAAGCAGGATAGAGAGTTCCTAAACAAAGACTGACACCAACGAATCTACTAATCACTTGCCGCGTTCACGACCGTGTTTAGTAGCGAAGTACCGGGTCATGAGTACCTGTGGGATGGATGGTGGGCCCAAAAATAATAATAATAATAATAATAATAATATAGCCCTACCGAAGGTGTTCTCGCGTTGATGTCGCGGTAGGGCTTGAGCGTTACTCTAATGACTTTGAAGGCAATCTTGACGGTAACACTGCTACTGACAGGGTTTCCCATGCAGGGACTAAGCAGAACTCCAACACCCATAAATCATGGAGAGTATACTAAAGATATTGAAGCGTTTGTTGCTTCCCGAGGATCGTCGTGCAACAGGTTGATTTAGCGTGGAAAAGCGACGGAAATGAATATCAGTTAGAGGAAGCCGCGTCACAAGGTCAAGTAGGGCCAATTGATGTTCTTCCTCAACTTGTTGATGATCCAACACCGCCACATACTCTAGAGGTGGAAGGCCTTATACAAACAGAGGCAGAAGCAGAGGTTCAGCAACCAAAAAAGCGACGGAAATGGACATACCATATGAACAGAGATTTTATGCGCCTTTATTTTATTGCAGAGAAATTTGGGCAAAGTGTGAGGAGAGAGCATCATAAACTCTTGTTACTTAAACACCCAGAGCTAGCCACAAAAATAAATGAGAAGAATCTGGCAGATCAAAAACGCTCAATATCTGTAAACAGATTGCTTTCGCCTGTTAAAATAGCTGCTATCAAAATGGAAGTGGAACAGCAGCTTCCTATTGATGAACTCCCCTTGGAAGATGTGGGCAACGAAAGCTTGATTGAAGCTGAAGGCATAGGTGCTAGGGATAATAAACATCATGTATTGGATCCAATATAACAACTTCCGGATATTAATAATGATGATGTGGATAGCGAAATCCCAGAAAACTACAACACCTTGAAAGGAATTTCGTTCATGCTTTAATATAGTTCTGATATGTAGAACCAACACTAAGGCATTCTCTGCCCAAAATGAACATCACAAATGATCTACGTGCACTTATATAACACCTCGAAAGCCAGGTTTTATCTGCGTATTTGAACGTAACACTAACTGCGTTAGAGGTGCAAACTCGTGTATACTGTGCAGCTGTGGCAACTGTTAGAACTTCGGGCTGCAGAACTAGGCCTGCAAATGCAGTTTTTGCTCCAGCAAGGAATCTAGATCCACCATGGAAGATCAGGTTGGATATGGATGTTAGCAAAGTAAGGTGCAAATTGGGTTGATTAACTCAATATAAAAAGGAAACAAAACCAGAAAGCTAATAAACCATTTTACTAAAATCATCCATCCTCGACACATCGAGACATTAACACCATCAATATTGGGTGAGATTATGGATTTCCAACGGCAAAGACTGCGTCGATACAGGAAAAGTAGTACACGAAGGCAACAAAATCGAAACTTTCAGAAAGATGAAAGAAGGTTCTACCGTGAACTGACTATAAAGCAAAATAATCAGCAAGGCACCGAAGTCCCGCAAGTGGAAGATATGACTAATTACTTGTCGGGTGTTTGGAGAAAAATGAGAAGATGCAATTTGGACACTGCGTGGTTCCAACTGGAGATAGAAAGGGCAGACAGTAGCCCTGAAATGCAGCTGACAAACATCACTTCTGGTACAAGTACCTGACAAGTGTGCATCATGAGTTGGCAAGGTGTTTTCAGAACATGATTGAACATCCCGATCTAATGCCAGGTTTTATGCTCCAGGGTACTACGTATATGATACCTAAAAAAACCAGATGCTAAAAATCCATTTGAGTTTCGACCGATAGTAGATAAGGTATATTCTTATTGCGATGCGAATGACATGCTTACAGAAGAACAAAAAGGATGTTGTAAAAACTTGCGAGACTGTAAAGATCTAGTCACTATAGACGCTGTTGCCATGACTCAAGCTCGTAAGCATCAAAGGAACTTACACATAGCATACATTGACTACAACCAAGCTTTTCCTTCCGTGACGCATGACTGTTTGCTTGAAGTCTTAAAACTTTACAAGATCTGCCTACGCATTGTTGACTTTCTAAGTCATGCGATGAGGCTCTGGGATACAAGAATCAAGTATTTTGATCATGGACAACCTAGGATAACTAGATCAATACGCATTAAGACGGGTATATTTCAAGGAGACTCCTTCAGTGCACTATGGTTCTGTGTAGCGTTGAAGCCATTAATCAAAACACTAAACCATCCCTATCCTCACGTACTCCTTCGGGCTCATCAAATGGTCTAAAACTGACCTTGAAAAATTAATCAAAATCGTCCGCGTAGAAATGACGAAGCACCGAAAGCACCACAAAAATTCAGCGATTGAAAGGGTAGTTCTACCATGACATATAGGGGGCAGGGGGGCAAACGAAATTTTGCTCCTTATAGCACCATTTGTAAAGCGGATCTTGACTATACGCGCTTGAATTTGTCCTCAGATAGGGCCTTGAATATTAGGGCAGCAATCATGGAGGAATTAGTAGTACAATGAAGGCAGAAGGCTATCTACGGCGAGCACCCCCAAAACGTTAGATCAACAAGAAGTGGATAGTGAGGCATCCAATATTTGGCTAAGAAAGGGTGTTCTGTATCCAGAGACGGAAGGATTCGTCATTGCGATAAAGGACAAGGTTGTGAGAACCAGCAATTATCGCAAGCACGTGTTACATCAAGACGTGGTTGACCGGTGCCGATTATGTAGAGATACTAACGAATCCATAGATTACATTATTGATGGCTGCCGCGTAATGGCTCCGAGAGAATAAACGCATAGACATAATGATGTAGCGGGCATCACACATCAACAACTTGCCCTTAACATAGGACTCTTAAAAGAGTGGAGGCCCTTCTATAAATACATTCCAATGCCCGTTCTAGGAAGCGAAGATTACATCTTATATTGGGATGTTACTATCCAAGCGGATCATTACATCCGGGCCAATCGACCTGACATCGTGATGCGAGAAAAAAAAGATGAAAGAGTCTAGATCATCAACATTGCTTGACCGCTTAACCGAAATTTGCAGTCAACCTATGCAACAAAGATTCACAAGTATAGCGATTTAAGGCATGAAGGAAATACCATATGGAGGAATGTGAATCCTGCATCTATTCATCCCATTGTGATTTCGGCTACAGAAATTGTACACCCAAGATGCACTGAACATCTTGCACATTTAGGAGTCAGTAGGGAATTGGCAGCAGTTCAGAATGCGGTTTTATTAAACACCTGTCGCATTGTAAGAAGCTTTATTGACCATCAGGAAGCAAGCGACTAGAAACCTGTGGAGGGGCTCTAAGATGATAGCTCTAAGAAAGCATCCGGGGGTGACTGTTGTCACCTCCAATGCTCGCGGCCGCTCGTAATCAGTCACTTGTCTTAGTTTGTGGCTATGCCGTATAACCGGTTTCATCCGAGTAAACGTTTGAAAAGAAAATTAATATTCATTTCTCTATTACGAAGTTTTCCTAGTTAGTGACCAACATTTTTATTCTCTGGCATAACTAATTGATATGTTTGAACTTTATTATTATTATTACACCATTAAGCCGTTTCCCTTTCGGGGTAGGCGTGACTCACTCGGTAGGGAGGGGAGTAG
>JAAAKG020162686.1:0-28976 GCA_010014905.2 Druon quercuslanigerum
ATTTCTCAGAATATTTACTTATATATTAAATGTTTATATATTTTCAATCTTGATTTCCGTCTATTTTTGTATTCACTTTTTATTTATTTCCATTAAGTTAGTAAGATTTTTGGTATTCCTTATGACAAGCTAGATCACTATTAGGGTGGTCCAAAACGTATTGAAATTTTTTATTTTATTATTTAGTTTCATGCACATTACTGGGAAACTTATTTTCTATAAAAAAAATACGTTTTTCTAAATCTTAATTAAAATCGCCAATATTAGGTAAATTGAGACAAATTTAAGCATTTCTCTTCCTAATTACCCAGAAAATCCAAATTTTTTTTTTTTAATGTATAACCTTTATAAGTCTGTTTTATAGGGTCAAAAAAAAACCATCAGTGAAAAGTTGGGTTTCGCGAGTTTCAAAAACTAATTATGATTTTTTGCGGTTTTTTTTAACAGAAAGTGTATATGATACATAAAATACTGCTTTCTACTGATAATTAGATATTTAAATATTGTTTTTTAAACAATTTATTATTGTTTTTGGCAATTTTGTCTCAGAATATTTAGAAACTTGCGGTTTCTCACAATTTTTCACAATATTTGTATTTTTAACATTTAAATTATATTGAGGTGCTAATAAATAAAAGTTTAAACAATTATTGGTCCACCAATTTATTGTTATTTTAATAAAATTTTTTATGGATGCTAGAAAGTTTTTTTTTCTTATTGAACATTTTGTCCACTTTTCACTCAGAGCGAGATGGCAGTTAATGCAATATAACAAACCTAATTGTTTAAACAAATTATCGTTGTTTATAGTTGAAGGGTACCAACACCACGATGCACCCGTGGCGTTGGTGCTCATTCTGTCTGTTTGGGAGTGCTGTATGTGTGCCTAAACGTTGGTGTTTATTTTTTATAGATGTTTTTTTGTTGTGATTTGAAAATAATTGTCCAAGGAGGAAAATTATTTTCTTTTTTTTTAGGAGAAAAAAGTGTTTTATGGTGGTTGTCCAAATTTGGTCGTTAGAATCTTGGTTTTATTATCAGGAACTCTGCACAACAATTTGGATTATTGGACGTTGAATAGGATTTTAAATTTAATTTTATTCTCATTTAAATTTCTTTAATTTTAATCTGCAGTGTTCTACTGCTAATTTTCTTTTGTTTTTTTCCGGGCTCGCATGTTTCTGCGTTGTCTTTCAAGCTGCGGGCAAGTTTTGTATGTCAAAATGTTTAGAATTACATGCCGAACATAGGTAACTTTGCAAAAACTAGAAATAGTTTTTCGAAATTTTGCTGAGTGTTAGTGATCAAAATGCGTCGCTCCTTCGTCTGTAAAGCCACCTGTAGACGACAACATCGAAAATAACGCACATCTACACTTAACTGCCATACACGCAGTGATATGTGTTTCACTGGCCTATTCCACAATTAAACTAAGACGTTGTGCGAAAAATACAAATTTACCATAAGACACCATAAGCAGTTAACATGTTTGGACCGTGGACCTATGCTTCAGATACCAAAACACGATTTTCAAAAATTCCTTTAAAAAAAACTAAAAGAAATTTTTCCGTTTCGTTTGCGACATATTATTTTTTTATAAAAAATGTTCCAGAAATTACATAGAAATTAATTTCGAAACAATGTGAGTTAACAGGTTTAGACCGCGGACCCTTCAACTATCTTCTCAACTACAATCTATTTCTATTTTGTAAATATATCTTTCTTAGATAAATCAGATATTTGGAAAGTTTATATCTGACTGTAATTTCCTTCTTACTATAGACAAATTCAGAAATATTTACTAAAAGTGGTAAGAGAATACCGGAAGAAATTTCCTGAATGAGCCTAGGTAATTGAAAGTTAAAACTTAGAGTTAAGTGTTAGTTAGTTTAAAGTTAAATCTAGCTATTAAGTACAAAGAATAACTTATAGAAGAAAAATTGAGTTGCCGTGTGCAAAGACCAGCCCGATGCTCTAAAACGCGTAAAAGTATTGTCCGTGCGTCTCAGAAAGAGAAAATTTAAAAATCAAAAAATTAATTTAAAAAAAAAATTAGAATTGTAGAAAATAAGCAAAAAAAACTTTTTCTTGTCAGGATTTTTTGTCCAACGATTACTTTTAATTATAAAGGCGAAATATGGAATAAAAGTTTCTCTGATTTAATAAAGTTTTACAACTTAAATCGTTCTAACTCGGATAAATAATATTGAAATTAGTTCATATTTATAGGAATTATTAAAAATACTATAAAGATGTCTAAGAATTCATGGAAAAGTTAAAAATCGCTTCTTGTTTAATAATATTTCATTGCAAATGAGGTAAGTCGTGAAATATTCTTAAAGGATTATTTCGCGAAATATCGGTCGTATTTCATCTTTTTAAATTCTACTTCAATCAAGTTGCAAAACTGCACATATTAAGCCATAAAACAGCCCTATCATTATTTTTGTCCATGATAATATTACACGAAAAACGGTCTGTAATTAGCAAAAAATTTAATATTTCAAAATTTTTTTAACTGCGTTGCATTCTAGACCTTCAGGAGCGTCTGTGAATTTTTAAAGACTTCCAGTTCGTTGTGGGAAGTCTCGAACGTCGAGGCTAAATCAAACTGCCCCCAAAACCTCATTTTTTGATACGTTTCACATCGGCGCAAGCGTAAAAATTTTTGTAGAACAACAATATACACATCGTTCCACGCAGGAGATTTTAAGCTTTCACGTCTACCTGGCTAGAATTTTTTGCGATTGTTTTTGATCGAGTGGTGAGCGTTCAAAGTGAGGGTCGCGTACTTTTGACGCCGACTATAGATACTTTTTACCGGAGAAACCAAGAAAACACAATTATCGTCTTAGCTCATTTTGCAATTAAATAATATTAACCAATAAACGCTTTTGACATATTCGATGCATTTTTAGGCCTCGCTATAGTATTTTGAGTAAGTCTTATAAATATGAAATCATTTCAATAATATTTAGCCGAGTTAGAACGATTTAGGTTTTAAAACTTAAATCAATCAGAGAGAAACTTTTATTCGATATTTCGCTTTTATTATTAAAAATAAACGTTTAATAAAAAAAATTAAATAGAAAAAAGTTTTATTTTTGTATTCTCTACAATTCTACATTTTTTAAATTGATTTTTTGATTTTGAAAATTTTCTGTTTTTGAGACACGCGGACATTACTTTTACGCGTGCTCGAGTGTCGGGCTGTTTCTTGCACCCAGCGGCTCAATTATCCAAAAAATAGAACCGAAGCTGCAAAAAAAATGGTAGTCACACATAACACTAATAACTTTTAACAGAATTGACCTAAAATTAGGTAGGGGATTCTGGACCATACGGAAGGGGTAAATCTGCGGAAAAGGAGATAGGAAAGGGGTCTAGAGACATAGAAGACCACACGCACGACCCGCCCACAGATATGTTATCACCGGTTACAACCGACGTGATCTGCATGCGCATGTCCTTCTTCTCAACTGGAAAAAATACCACAGTGGTATCTACTCTTTATTCACCTTCCCATTTGCATTTCACCTAGTCGTACAAATTTTTGAAATTAAAGATAAAACAAGAAATTAAGTTCAACCAAATTTACACTCAAATAGTCACTCGAAAGGACTAATCTTATGGTCATAGAAGTGACTGATTGGTTTGCTATAATAAAATAGTGAAATGGTGTCTAATTTAAATTATGCATAAAATACTTACATTTTAATCAATGTTTAAAATGAACCATAAATGTCTGATTAGAGCAGTCAAACTTACCGATTAGATCAATTTTTTTTATTAAGAATTGATCTTTTTTATTGAAAATTGAAAAACTTGAATAAAATTGAAACTACATGATTGAAAATTCGTTTTTATAGTGAAAAATTCCTTATTTTAGTTGCAAACTTACTTCTATAGTTGAAAAGTCAGCTATTTCGTTAAAGATTCGTTGTTTTATTTTGTGAAAAAAATGTCTTTAACCTAAAGTTTAACTTTTCCATTTTTTTGGCAAAAATTAATATTTTTTTTTTTAAATTCGCAACTATTTGTTTGAAACTGCTTATAATTTGTTGAAAAATCGTCGTTTTTGGAAGAAAATAAATTATTTTGGCCTGAAATTCGTCTTTTTTGTTCAATTCAACTGCTACCTATTTAAAACTAATATCTATTTTGGTTAAACATTCATACTTTTTTTATTTAAAAGTTTACTACTGGGTTGAAAGTTTAACTGCTTCATTAAAAAATAATTTTGTTTGTTTGAAGATTAAAGATTTAAGCTGAAAATTCATCGCTTTGTTTGAAAATGTAACTTTTTTCTTGGAAATTCGTTGTTTTTGTGGTTAAAAATTAATTTGCTGAAAGTGAAAATTCTGCTATTCTATTTTTGGTTTAAAATGGATTATTTTTTTAAAGTTACAAAATCAATTATTTGTTTAAAAATTAGCATTTTTTGTTGCTATGATATTCTTTTTTTATGGTATACAATGAATCTTCATGGCGAAAATTCATTGTTTTTAAATTTATATATATGCACTTAGCTTAAAGTTGAACTTCTTTAATAAAAGTTCATTACCTTGTCTAACGATTCCTCTTTTAATTGGAAATTTTTCTGTTTAGTTAAAAATTCTACTATTTAGTTGGAAACTCGTTTTGTTTTGTTTTCAAAAATTAATCTTTTTTACTTGAGAAATAAATTGAAGGTTAACATTTTCAAACTTCTTCGACTATATTCTAAATGGCTGTAGCGATTCAACAATCATGAATGCTAATAAACTGTGTTTGCTTATTTTGCTTTTATTTAATGGATTTTCGTTTGTATTAATGTTATTCCTCAGATTTTATGTATTCGGAAAATCCATGATTTTGGAATATAAATAATCATTAGACACAAGAAATGAATCTTGTATAGTATTATTTATTAAACTCATTTAGTGTAAGCAAATTTTAAGAGTGAAACATTTCTGATATATTTTTATAATAAGTTATAAGAATAGCAATAATCGCCAACGTGTTTAGAATTTATTAAGGAAAATTTTTTATTCATTATTATTTGTGAATACTATAAACAAGTTGTATAAGCTATAAACAATTAAAAGATAACAAAAAATAAGGCTTTCTCTTAATCGTCCTTACTCTGTAGGAGAGCCATAGGGAAAAGCGGTGGTCTAGTGGAGCAGAGTCAAACTGTCTACTGTGAAGGCTCGACTGGAAAGGATCAGGGGGCTGATTCTCAGAGACATTCGAAGCTTCGAAGTCGGCACCCACGATGGCTCTGGGGGCACTTATAAGTTTGGAGCCCCTCTATCAAGGCCGTGGCTGCGAAGGCGGCCTGGAGATTAAATATGGTAAATGATAGGAGTATCTCGACAATAGTGCGGATACCAATCAATATTGCGAGGAGGCCGACACAGAGCATGCTCAGGGACAAAATGACCACTCGTCGCTATCTCTTCGACAAGAAGTATCGTATTAGCATATCAACAAGAGTGGAATGGCTTAACGGTGAGGCACACCTGCCCAGTGATGTAGACAACTGGTTCACAGAGGGCTCCAGGAACAGGGAGAACTTAGGAGCTGGTGTATATCGTAGAAGGAATGGAATGGGTTTCACATTTGCGATGGGGTCCTATTCCACAGTTCTACAATCTGAGATTATGGCCATACTCCAGTGCGCCTACAAGGCAAGTGAGTATGGCAATAAAAGGAACATTCGTATCTGCTCAGACAGCAGGGCTGCTATCATGGCTCTGAATGGCACAACAACCACGTCACTACTAGTTTGAGAATGCTTTGAGGCACTGAATAAGCTACCGATAGACAACCAAGTATAGCTTAACTAGCAGCAACGCAAAATTTAACTGGACCAGAGCCAGTTGTAGGGATTTCCAGCAGGTTAGTTACTAAATCTATTAACAGTTGGCTAACCGTGGAACATCAAAATTATTGGAGTTCGGTCTCTCGCTGCAAACATGCTAAAACACTGCTAGGCTCAAAGCTAAACGCTCAAGGAGCGAAGGAATTATTTAAGCTCGGGAGAAAGGAAGTCAAAGTCCTAACAGAAATGTTTATAGGGTACGGAAACCTCAGGTACCACTGCCATAAGATAGGGCTTGAAGGAAGTCCCCTCTGTCGTCTGTGCTAAGAGAATAATGAGACGTCTACTTGTATCCTCTGTCAATGCCCTGCGATTGCGGGGAAACGTGTAATACTCACAGGCAGTATCTGCATCAATGAGTCTGAAATATCGGCCAACAGCGTTGGCAGCGGTCCTCTCCCTATGGAGAGGGATTTGGAGTCACGCTTAAGGCTTCGAAGGAGACGCAACGGGATTACCCAGGCGTCAGGGGCTGTAACGGTCTCAACACAGAACAATAATAATAATTTTCCTTAAATGATCCTTCAATGATAGCAGTGACGTGTTATGCCTGTGAATGTCTACAGTAATAATTTGATGATATGATTTAAGCATAATTAAGAGATGAAATAAGTATTTGCTGACCTTAAATTTGACCTTAAAATTGACAGTCAAGGTCGTTTCAAGTTTAAATTTGTATTTTAACCTTCAAACACCAAGGTCAAGATGCATGGCATAAAAGGCAAAGTCGGGTTGTATCTAACCTGACGTGATGTTTACTATGAATTTCAAGGTAAACTAAATGAAGGTAACAACAATTTGTTAAAAATTGTATTTTGAACTTGTTAACATGAAAATAGGACATCAATCAATTTTTAGATGCACTTCGCAAAACGCACAATGTCTCTTATCTTGTAATGAAAGAAATGGATTTAGTAAAATGCACAAGGTCTCTTATTTTTTGCGGATGAAAAAATTGACCTAGTAAAACGCACGATGTCTCGTATTTTGAGCTAAAAATCAAAAGAACTTAGCAAAAGGCTCAATGTTTCTAATCTTAAACTAACAAAAATGAGTCGACTTAGCAAAACTCACATCTTATTTCATCTTGAGTTAAAAGAAAAAATTACGGAGCCAAAAGCACGATGGCTTTTATCTTGTGCTTAAAAATTAAAGATAGGGCTTCACCAACACGATTGTTAGGGGGTACTCAAAAAATGAGGGGGGAAGAGTAAAAAACTTTTGAAGTGCGTTTGGGTTGGATTCAACTCGCACCTTGTGGTGTGAGGGTTAAATAGGAACCGCTGTTTTTGACCTCGGCAATCGAAAAAGCAGGAAGTTTTACGTTTAAATATGTACTTTTACGTGTAAATATGTACACTTAACTGGACCTTCAAAGTCATTTCAAGGTTGACTTTGTGTTTTTAAATGGGAACGCCTATTTCATCATCGGCAATCAAAAGAGTGGGAAATTTTGCTTTTAAATATGTATTTAGGTCAAGAAACACCTCATCTATATGAGGTGTTTCTTTACAAGTCTGCTGAAAGTCTCACCCTGGTTGTATGAGGCGAGGGAACTTACGTAAATCCAGCACCCCAAAGGGAATATATTTCACTACGTCCAAATCGTTGTTTCTGGAAAATGCTAAACGTGAGGAACACACAGTCGACCTTGAAATTAACTTGCGGGTCAAGTTCAAGGTTAAATTAAAGTTCATTATTGGATTTATCGGTGCAAGTTACTCCAAGAATGATCTTGACCTTGAGATACAGGGCCGTTCTGTTAAGCCAAGCCGGGTCTTTCATAAGTTCAAATGACCTTGAGAAGACTTGCAAAGTCACACCTGATCTAAGACCTGAGTACATATTTAAAAGTAAAATTGCCCACTCTTTCGATTGCTGATGTCAAACATAGGGGCTCCCATTTAAAAACACAAAGTTGACCCTAAAAGGACCTTGAAGGTCAAGGTCAAATTGCAGGTCATAATTGTATGCTTGCTGAAGGTAACTAAAAGAATAACGTTGACACATTTAAATAATATTTTATCTGAACTGTCATTTAGGCGTTTCCAGACTTTTTGAACAACCTGCATATTTTAATTAATGTCTCAGACTTAAGATAGTATATTGCATTATTACTGTTATTACTGTTCCTATTTGAAAAACGTAATAATTTGAATAGATTACTGCAGAATCAATCAGAAAAAAAGATCGGAAGGCAGAAGAGCCTTTATGAATTTTTTAAAAAAGAAAACGTGATTTCATATGAATTTCTTTATCCATACTAAAAAAATAAAAAGTAGGTACTTCACGAAAAAATATTTTTAAAATGTTGTTCCAATTTCCTTTCGGGAAGCAATTACAAATGCTAATCAAAAGGATCTTCATTTGAAAAAAGTATGACTGCCTTTCTAAAATCTATTTATTTAATTTCTAATATCTGCATTTCTAATATATGGTTTTATCAAAAACTAATTATCGTCTCCAAAAATGGCGAAACTTTTAAAAAAATTCAATATGGCGTATATCTCACAATTAAAAAAAATTGTCTCCCTATGAAGGCTCAAAATATTTCTTATAGTCGTGTAATTTTTCTGTGGGTATTTTGTTCACATGAAATTATTATTTAAGTGTAGGTTTAAGTTCGGAAAAGGGTAAATTAAATGATTTTTGACGAAAAATGAATGTCGTGGTAAGAAAAGTAAAAAAAATTAAAATGGAAACAATAATTTAAAAATTTAATAATTTCGACGTATGCTGTAAAATATAGGTAGTAAAAAGTAGGGAGTCGGTACAGTTAAGAAAAAGTGAGGGTAGGTAATTTTGAGGTTAATTTATCACGAAGTTCGAATAACTTCCGTTTCCTTACATTTAAATTTGCATTTTCGTTTAAAAATCAGAATTTAGAATATATTTACAATTCTGATCTTTGTGGCAGTTTGAACTGCGGGCTTCCGTTTCCTTGATTAATGAATTTAGTAATGGAAGGATGCGAGAGAAGGAGAGAAAAAAATGCGCAAATTTAAATTATAGTGATTGTAGCAGAAAGAGAGTTTTAAACAGGATTTTAAAATCATAATTGAACTTTCGACGTTTCAATAAAGAGAAATAAAAATAAAACGAAGTTTCAAATTTGAAATTATTAGCAATATTTTATCGAAGAAATTAGCACCGTATAATTAGCTGGATGTATAGCCTACAAAGTAAAAGAAAAGTTATTGAAATGTGCATCTGGCTAATAAAAAATGAATATTTTAAATTTTAAATTGAACGATACGTTTAAAGTTCAAGTCGTTTACAATAGGCTATTGTACGACGCTTCGCGCACGAGAATGTGTTTGGCGCTTTATACACGGGACATAACATCTCCATACAAGCGAACGAGGTTGTACTTGCCGATATACGATCGGAGAAACTTATGCGGAAGGTGACCAACCGGCCACCCGGAATTCTCTTTACGGCTGCCAGCAGAATTCTCAACGACCGACAGAAAGGTCTCGTTTCTCGTGCTTACAGTTTACAGTCTCGATTTAACACGTCAGAAAATCGAGATATTGACGCCTTTAGTATTTGAAGACACGAATTTTTATTACAAGTAAATGGAAAAGTATTTTGATATTACCAATTTTTCATTTAACAATTAGAAGCAAACTAGAAGCACATTTAAATTGGATGAGCGTTCATTTTTGGTTTTATTAAGATAATATATTTTAGTTTTATTGGTAGTATTTAAAAGAAATGAATACAAAAATTGAAGCCCTCTCCCTCTCCCTCTCTCTCTCCATCGCCTTCTCCTTCTTCCTCTTCCCCTCCATCTTCTATTTACCTTTATCCCTTTCCTCTTAATCTTCTTCTTTGTCATCACCTTACGCCAATCGTCTATTAACACCTGACTTTGTCACTCTTACTATTTATTATTCTTCCTTATTTTACAGACTATTGCCACCGCTTAAATCCCTCCCTTTACCAGTCTCTTGTTTACTTTTTCCCTAGGCCCTAGGATTCTTGGACCCTTATCTGTCTGTCCCCTGCCTCTGTCACTCTCCTTTACATCCCATTCCTTCTCCCACCCCCTCCCTCATCACTCTTTTATTTATTTCTACCATTTCCCTTTTAATCTGCGCCTTTGTGTCCCGCAGCCCCTTAAGCCAATAGTTTATCAACACTTGGCTCTCTCTCCCTTATTGTCTCTTATTAATCCCCACCTACATACTATTAGCTTCGCTTATATCTCTCCCCTCTTACACACCTTATGCTTACTTCGTCGCAGTCTCACTCTGCCTTACGCGCTCATAGGAAATTTTTTAGAGTCATTTCGAGAGATTCTTAGAAGCAGCCCTACGAACCCTGGACTCTCCCCCATCTGTTACTCCCCTGCCACCCCGCTCCTTCTACTGCGCTCTCTCTCTCCCACCCCTCTTCTTTTTACATCTACACTCTCCCTCTTAATCTTTATTCTGTTTTACATACTCCTTCTTATGTATTGACTCTTGACTATCTCTTGCTTACTATCTCTTATTTATCCCAAAGTTACATAAATTAGCTTCTCTTACCTCCCACTTTCTGCTTATTTCTTTCTTATATGCTTCTGTCTCACTCACTCACAGGAGATGTCTTATCCTCCTTATGAGAGAATCTTAGCAACAGCCCTAAAAATCTTAATACCGCCTTCTACTTCTCCCCTGCCTCCCTCCTTTCTACCCTCCTCTCTTGTCTACTTAACTCTACCCTTTCCCTCTTAAACTTCTCTTGTGTACCCACCTTTTGTTTTCTTCTTCTCTATATCGCTCTAACCAAATCGCTGATAAGGAATCTTAGCAACAGGCGGCTCTAGGAACCCTGAAGCAGCAAATAAGAATTTTTCTATAAGTGTAATGGGCAAAGGGGCATATGTAAGGAGCAAACAGGAAATGGGTGGGAGAGAGTGATGTAAGAGAGCCTAACAGGGTCTAAAGTAGTGATAATTACGAGGGTTATGGTATAAAGTGGTATAAAGTGCCGGTAATGGTTGAGAGAGACAAAGTAGAAGATAATGAGGGGATGGGGTTGAGAGCCGATCTCGAGTGACAAAAGTCCTATTGAGATCCTAATTGGATCTCGGATAAGAAACGCGAAAGTTCTAGGGTTGAGATAAGTTAGTACTTAAGTATTAAACTTTTTAAAGAGTTTCTAAATGTCCATTATCTAAACACAAAAAATCGTTAGAAAATTTTCATTTTTTTTTTTATAAATTCTTGCAAGAGCTGCTAAGACTTTGCGTGGAAAAAGCATTGAAAACGCCTTTATTAATTATAATTTTAATTTTCAGCAGTCTCAAAAATGATAAAGAACTTGTAAAATTTGTAAAAAGTTCGAGAAAAAGAATGGAACATTTCTGGTACTTTTCTTTGTGATAAGTGAAGAGAGGAAGGGATAAGACAATAAGTACAATGGTTCATACTTTTTAAGAATTGTTTACGTTTCACAATAAAGACTTTCGACATTATATCTAAAAGCTTCTAAATTTACGACGAACAGAAACCCTCGATTACTTTACATGACTGTAAATGTCGGTAACGGGAATCTTGGAGTAGAATAAATTCGGCTTCTTTGCTAGTCTGTTATTTAGCATTTCTAAAACTACTTCCCATTGCAAACCAAGAATGCGGTAACTGCATTTGGAATTTGTCACCTTATTCACAATTGTTTTCAATTTAAAGACCAATTTTAAGTTCCTATTTCAATTTGAAAAAAGTTAAACATTTTCCTAAAAAAAAAGCAACAAAGTTTTTTTTCACAAAAATAAAAAAGAGGAAAGAAAATTCATGCCCTTCCTTCTCTTTTTATTTCTTTCGTCTTTTTGATTTTTATTATTATCAAATCACAAAAAAGAAATAAAAACAAAAAATCATTCGAGCAGGTAGGGTAAACCGCGATGCTCTCTCCATAATTAAGCACGGTGGTTTCGTTGCCGTTCCTGTCTGCTCGAATTTTTTTGTTGCCTTGACAAGGTGATTAGTTTTTTAAAAGTTGTTTTTATTGTGATTTGATAATAATGAATATAACAAATACGAAAGACATAAAAAGAGAAGGAAGGGTGTTCACATATACTTACTAAACTCTATTGATTTTGATATTGTGGAAGAGTTGGGGATTAATAATCTCGAAATTCTGGTTTTTAATCAAAAATTAGACTTAAAATAAACGGAGAAGGAATCTATTTCACCTAAGACGAGTAGCTAAAAAATCCAACATCGAGATTATTAATCAACAAATACTCAAAAACATCAAAATCAATAGACTATCATCATCTTTGTGGTACCATGGACCACCCTATATCTGAAACAGAACATTCTACATAATTTAATAAACTTAAAAACGTTCAAGATCAGGACATCCTCTGAGATATCAATTTATGGGTTCGTCTGAAATACGCACGCTCGCCAGGATAAAAAACCAGGATGGATTCATTCTACGCTTCAGATTAGGTAATATGGAATGAATTCTTAATATCATTATACTGATGATGCCATTTGTCGAAGGGCGAAAGCTATAATCATACTTCTTACAATAATGATTAGTAGCTGAAAAATCGAACAGCGAGATTATTAATCTACAACTGATTAACACATCCACATCAAGAGACTCTAATATTAGAGGTAGCATGGACTTTTCTAGACATTAAAACAGAACCTTCTACATGCTTTAACCATTTTAAAAACGTTTAATATCATGACGTCCTCCGAGACATCAATTTATTGATTCGCCTGAATTATGCACTCACCAGGAAAAAAAAGAATATATTCCTTTTCCTCTTCTTTTTAGGTGATGGGTTGGTATCTTGTTACTGAACAAAATAAGTGTATCAAGGTAAAGTAAATGGCAGCATGCCCAAAGGCAGATCGCGTAAAGAATGGTTAGAATATGTGAATGAGACCCTAGTTAGAAGGGACGTAAGAAGCCATAGAAACCCGAGAGCCTGCATGAAAAAGTGCATGGATGATAAAGAAGCTAGATAAGTATGCCAGGACAGAAAAGTATGTCGGAAAATAGTTAATCAGAAGAGTGCCAGTAGAGTGAATGACGCCTGAAACAAAAGACCTTGGATACTGATGAACCTAAGTTGAGAACCTCACATGACGACTTTGTGAGGATTTTCATTTGGGGTGATTGCTAGAGAGATTGATCAGCAACTTGGGTCAGAGCAGTGTGGCGGAATGAATGTGTTATTTGATTTTTACATGCTATACATTATAGTATACTACTATACATTGTCTAAAAAACCGAACATCGAGATTATTTACTAATTAAAGTGTATGTTTGCAACACGACTAGAATGAGATGCAAACAAAGGTATATTTCCCGTTCTCCCTCATCCTTAACTTACATGCACAATGCACATTGCACATTGCACATATTCTATTTTTATTTAGGAACAAGTTTCATTTCTTTCCGATCCGGACGCGGGACACATAATGGTCTGCAACACGTGGTGGCGGCGACCTCTTAAAATATCGTAGGTTCCACCGCGAAAGTCGGAGATTTTATTTATAGGGGCTCTCCAATCGGCACTTCACCCTCTCTTTCTCCTTTTCTCTCTTTTGGCTCCTATAGTTTTTGGTTCCGTCTTTTTATTTTCTGTCCCCTTTTGCGGCCTATGCGGTCGCCGCAAACTACAAGAATATAACGTGGGTACAACCAAACATCCACTCGACGAAACCCAGCCCAAGCAAGAAATAGGGGGATCATGGACACAGCCTGCGGTCTTACCATGCCTCGTTTTGTTCAGTTGTAATTTCTCCAATTCTGTCACTTACCAAATTTTTAATGGTTTGCTTTTATTCTTTCAGTATTTTTTTTATCAGAAAAAATAGTGTATCAATGGTATTTAAAAAAATCTAGGTCTTTATTCAATTACTGAATTTAACAAGGTAAATTATATGTAATATTCTTCAAGTTCTTTCATAGGCTTTGTGAAAATTTAAGTTCCTGTTTCCGCTCACTTATCACGTGCATTTGGCTCTGGATTTTGATATACCACCCAATTTGACAGTTTATTAGTGTACGACAGTACACTGTTTGTTGATAAAAATGCATGAAATTGGTATGATATATAATATGAAGACGATGACCATAAGGAACACAATTTGTTTAAGAATCGGAGGAAAATTGAGGAAATGGCAGCAAGTTGAAGTCAACACACGCTGCAGCGGCAGAGTGTATTGACTTCAAGTCGCTGCCATTTACACAACTTACGACCGATTTGCTTCAAATTTTCAGACAAAATTTTTTAAATTCGAGAGAGCGAATAACACAGTGGGTTGATTTTAGTCATCTTGAGTAATAATTGTCGAATGAAAAAGTTTTATAATAAAAATTTGTCGGCCGCCTCAAGCTGAATACGAAGATATATTTTGTTTTACGCTTGGGCCACTTTTTTATTGCTAGATTTTCCCGAGTTTTAAAAAAAATGTATGGTTTCTTAGCCCTAGACAGAAACCGTTATAGTTACGATTTAATGTTTGACCGTTCGTCAGTCCGCCGTACTTTTTTCCCCTGAAATTAAGTAGTGGGAGTGAGGGGAAGTGATAGGTGCGTGAGTGAGGAAAGTGTGAGGAGGTGAGGTGGGGAGCATGCGTACGGCTAGGGGAAGTTATGGCAGGACGGACAGCGAGGGGTTACAGGAAAGTGAGAATGAGTGTAGGGTAGGCTAGGTAGCGGAACGGAAGTGTGAAAAGGAAAAGTAGGAGAAGATCGGGGAAGTGATCGGAGAATTAAGGGGAGGGATAATAGGGGAAGTGGAACGAGGAGAATTATGAAAGGGGAAGGTAAATTAGACGAAAGGATGGATAGTAGGCGGCAATAATGAGAGGGTGAGATTTGAAGAACTTAATTAACGATAACCACCATGAAAGGTGGGTCTGGTACTGCATATTTATAATTATGAACAAATTTTTTTTTTGAAAGAAATTTTTTTTGCTTTTTCATAATTTTACAAATTTAAGACCAGAACTTACTTCGCTAGTGCTTCTTATTTATTTTCCGAAATTTTCAACTCGATATGGCGCTTCGTGTGAAAATAAGTTATATCTATATTTTCTTCCAACAAGCTCAGTTTGAGATTTAATAATACCCGCAGAAAATGAATGTCCTTTTTTCAAAGCGTCTGATTTTAAACGATTTTCTCACACGCAATCTGTTCCTAGCATGGAAAGATCTTATGACTTCTGTGAAACAAAAGTAAACGCAATTTGTTGGTCAGAAGAAGAAAATGTGATTCGCCTTGAAGCACAAAAGATATTATATTAAATCTGCAGTGTGGACGATCGATTTATGAAGGTACGAGACGGTGCAATTAAAGAAAACCGCGGCTCAGTTCTGTGATTTGAAGCGACTTGTTTTTCTCCACCTCCTCGATTTCTTGGCGCCAAGATCGAGGCATGCGAGAATGAATAGGTAACGATTTAGTGGACAAATGTATACTTGGATTACAATCTACTTGCATTGCAATCGTAACCCCTTGAGACCTTTGATTATCCTGGGAAAGAGTAGTCTCTCATCAAATTAATATACGTACTTACATTGTTCTATGCGCATTGTCATTCTAGTGAATGTCATAATTCGACTTTAATTGTGGTCTGAAATCAGACTTTGAAATGATGACTGCATCCCTGATTTGTTGTTCTATTTCAATTCATTCAAAAGAGAGTCTCAAACGTATCATTATCGACATTCTGTAATTTTTCAAAATTAATTTTTTACTTTTTTGGGGTTAATAATATTTCGACAAACACAGCGACAAAATTTACCATTTCAAAGATACAATTTTTTCTCTGAATGTATCTCTTAAATAAAGCAATTCACATATAGAACTAATGAAATCAATTTATGTATCAGAAAGGTTAACGTTTGTAATCCTATTTGTAGTAAAATTAAATGCGTAAGCGAATGTCGTACGATATAATTGTTTATTTACACTAAATAAAAAATAGGGCTGAGAAAAAAATTGTCTAGCACATGGGTTTTATTTAAATTTCTTCTTAAAATTGAATGGTGCTTTTTCGTAACAGACATTATTAAAAAAATTGTTTAAACAACCAAAAATACAAATTTTTTGAAAATGAAAAAATATCTTTGTCTGAAGAAAATTAATACATTGCCGAATTTTTTAAAATAAATTGTTTATAATAATTAAATACGAATTAAAATGAAATAGTAATGCTATCTATTCAGCCCCATTTATATAGATATTTCCTTATACAGATATAAGAGAAAGAAAAATTACTTTCCTTGAATAGAAATTAAAATTTTAGATGAAATTTCTTCATTCGTTTAATTGTTAGAATATAATTAAAGAGTATAACTTACAGGTAACACAGGAAAACAAATTAATCCACATTTAGATAATTTGCAGGAGAGTCAAAAATCATTCTGTAAAATCTAATTTTCAGACAAGGAAAAAGATGAGTTTTTTGTTTATAAAGTATCAGTTGCTAAATGAAGGCGAAGGAGCTTAATTAAAGAAAGTCAAATAAGTAGTCCCGGGTAAGTGAACAAGATAGCTATTATTGGAAGATTCACAGACCCGCTCTTTTACTAATTTGAACGGTAATTGAAAATCGATTTCTCATTTCGATTAAGATTGATTAACGTTTTTGGACATTTTTCAAAGGAACTTAGGGTGCAAACCAAATACTCTATATAAATATTATAGTACTTAAATTGAAAGCTTAAATTAAATACTTGTGCTTTAAGATGAATATGTTGAAAAAGGTTTTCCTCACCTATCTTGAGCAATAACACATTTTATGTTCTTGACGTGACAGAAATATTTGGCTTTTGGATTCGCATTTAGTGACCCAAAATCTACAAATAATAGGTAATTTTAGTCCCGATACAATTCATAATTTCTTGGGATTATTTGGTTTTTCTGCCGTAAAAAAAGAATTATAAAAAATTAATTTGGTGAGTATGTGTATTTGAATTATTTATAGTTTTCTACAGTAGAATCTCATTTTCGACCAAATTTGGGTTGATTCATATTACTGTTTTATCTGCTGCAAGTAGAAAACTGTACTTTCCTGTGAAATTATTTCTTCTCGTGTGAGAAATCAAGTTGTTATAAACAATTTTTATAAACATATTCACTCACTTGGCACCTCTAGCATACATTCACAAATTCCCTTTTATGTGAAATTATTCATTTTCATGTGATTAATAGAACTTCTGCCAAATTTTTATTACTCAAACACAAAATTTGTTATTTTTATAAACTATTTCTAAAAAAAAATCACTTATCAGACTGTCACTGCCATTGGTGATATTGCTTGCAAATATTATTCCATGGCAATGTTGAAGCCTCTCTAACAATATCAGTTTGATGATAGAGTAAATCACGCCTGAAACAAAAGATTTTGGGAGCTTCACATGATGACTTTGTGAGGCTCTTCACTTAGGGTAAACGCTAGAGATATTGATCAGCAACCTGGTTCAAATCAGTGATGCGGAATGAACGTGCTATTTAAATAAATAACACGCAAATTCTAGATCAATCTAAAAATCTATATCCCTTCTCCCACATTACTCCCTTCCTCTCAGAGTCAGTCACACTTACCTGAAAGAAAAATAACTTAATGGCATAATAATAAAAAGTACGTAATTAGTGAATTTTTTATAAACATTATATGTAACAATGGCAAATGTTATTCAATGGCAGTCGATTGACTACCAATTTAATTCATCAGATAAAAAGGATGATTCCGCAGAAAAGAAACTGGAATGTGATTAAAAAATTCCTTAAACTATAATGTTTTTGAGGAAATATCAATAAAAACCTTTTGTTTAAAAGATTAGTACTCCATTAAAGTACGATTCTTCATTAGTATTAAAAAAAATTCAGCTTAAATTCATTGATAATTGACAAGTTGGTTGAGTTTTATCCCGAAAAAGTCTTTTTTAGGTTTTCGTAGCTCCCAGCAGAAACCATTATAGTTTCAGTACTTCTTTCTGAGAAGGAGAAGTGAGGGGAACTCACAATTCACAACTCACAACTCACAGCTCACAATTCACAGCTCAGGGAACTTACGGAACTCAGGGAAGTGAAGGGAGAGGAAATAGGGGAAGTGAAGGAAAATCAGGGAGATAGGTTAATTGATGAAAAAATATGGAAGGAAGTGAGGAGAGAGAAAAGAAGATGAAGAAGCATTTGGAAAAGGATGTGGAAGCGAAGGTAGAATTGTGGGGAGGAGGAGCAGTAGTAGCTGTGATATGCGGAAGAGGGGGTTTAAACGACTTAATTACGTCTTAACAGGCTACGAAACCCTTTATTGTAAGCACTTTGACTATTTTTCACAATGTACATTATAAATTTTGACTGTGTCAATTTTCAAAAGTGATCATAAAATCCTTGACTTATTCCTAAAAATTATTTGAATTTTATATCTATAAAATTGTACAAAAAAATCGCTTGACAAGATACCTTTATTTTAAACTAAAAATACTTATCTTAAATTAAAGGTATATCTTTAAAAGGAAAAATAAATAAAATTAAATAACCAAAAAGCTTCTGCAGCAATGACGCTGTGTTAAAAAAAGGCAACAAATGAGTTTAGGGTGTTAAAAGTCCACTAGAATTGATTAAAAAATGCTGAAATGAGAAGTAACCAGATTTTTGCATTTAAAAGGACATATAATGTGTCTTTGTGCAGAAGGATGTGTTGATTGTGGGAGGAAAAATGGCTGTTTTGAAAACGAGATAAATTTAGGCTTATCCGCATAAATGTATCTACCTGAGCACCAGGTACTTGTCCTAACCAGCCTCCCAAGGAACGAAGAACAGATAACCTAATCTCGTGCGTGAATGCTCAAGGCGTGGAAGAGCAGGTACCAGCGCTCAATAACGTTAAGATAGCGAGGACCGATTATTTACAGGGTGATTCACGCCCCATCGCCTCGGAATGTCCAGATTAATTAAAACACCGTGCTGGATCCTTGTTCACGCTTCTCCCAGATCTGGCGCTCGAGATATCAACGATTACCACCCAGAGGATCCATTTTCACAATATTCGTATGCAAACAGCTTAGACACAAATTGGGACTCTTCTAATTCTATTTTTAGGGTGCTGACCTTATCCCAAATGAACTTCCGAATTAAATTAATTATATTTTCTGGAATCTCCCAATTGGGGTATATGGATTGTTGCCGATGTGTTTTCAATTCTCAAAAGCGATATCAATTAAGGCTTAATCTTCGTATAGGGCAAGGAAGTTTAATTTCTACTCCCGTAAAGATCTATGGAGGGACATCCAGGGATATAAACGAGGGTCGGATAGTTATCGGCAGTGTCGGTTCTTGCATTCACTGTTCTGTGCGGTAGCACCTACGTGCAAAGATTCCCCGGAGAAATTCCACTAACTTTTCGTAAACCAACTATTTTGGATGAAAGTTCGAAAAGTGAGCGCATTTTCAATATATTTTAGACTAATTTTTCAAGATTAAAAAATTCTATGTACGGATATTTATAGTACTCGAAAACTCGAACAATTTATCCTGATGACTTTTCTCGATAAAAATAAAATTATCAGAGTTATAGCATTTTTAAAATTCAAAAAAATAAACCAAAATTATCATTTTAAGTCTAACAACGCATGATATTAAAAAATGCAAGAAAAGAAAAACGTTGATTTTTGAAAGGCCGACAAGATTGTCATGATAGCTTTTTGAATTTTGTAGAAAAGTTAAAAATTCAAAATTTGATCATACAAAATATAAGGGAAAATTAAAAATTCCATTTAGCGGTCAATCTATGCAAGATAAAAAAAATTTTTTAAATAAAATTGTGCGCCCTGAAAAGATCTAAAAATTTGTTACTAATCACTTTGCGATAGGATGCATAGTTTTTGTTTTAATCGTAAAAAACAACATTAAAAAATAAAAAAATTAAAGTTTTAAACAAACGACACAAGCTATGGAGAAAATAAAGACAAAAGTTGTTTTTCCAAAAAATAGCGCAAACTCATTCAAATTTTTCATGAATAATTTTTGATAGGACACGTAGTTTTTGTTTTAAACGTAAAAAAACATTCAAAATATAAAAATTAAATTTTTTGAGAAACGACACGAGGTACGAACTAAAATTAATAGACTAAAGTTCTTCACCCCAAAAAGATCTATAAATTTATTATGAATAATTTTTAGATTGGACGAGTGGATTTTCTTTTAAACGTAAAAAACCAGATTACAAATTAGAAGACAAAAGTTGCTTAACCAAAAAATATGTACAAGTTTGTTATAAACTCTGGTTATAGAAATATATTAAAAGTAAGAAAATAAGTTTTATGGAATAAGGACACAAGACACTAGAACATTTTATTTAGCATTTTTCGCCAAAATTACACCTGCATTGAATATAAACAAATTAAATTTATAGTGAAAGGACACAAGTTGCAGTAAAATATTTTATTAGAACTTTATTTTAATAGAATTGGCATTTTTTAATGATAAAAACTAGACAATAAAAATACTTTTGTTCCAATACTAATGTATATTATGAATGTTAATAATATAAATTTATAGAAATGAGATACATTTTTGAGGATGACTAAGAATAAAATTTATTGAAAAATAAGAAACAAATATTAAAGTAATCATTAAAAAGGAGATTTGTACTTTATATGGAAATATCTGAATTAACAGCCCCAGACCGAGGTATAGAAATAAATATAATATATATTTGATACCACATTTAATAATCACCAAATGACAGTTGTCGATGCTTTGACCTAAAATTTTTAAATACTTGGGCACAAATGTCGCGAGGTGAATGCATCATCGAGCGCGCAGCGCGAGAATCATTATTCGCGCGCCTTAGGCAGCGGGCAGAGTTTTTTGTTTGAATTCGTGTATTTCATTTCCAATAAAATCTTCCCTGGAGAAAATATTAATTATTACATTTTTCCTTGAGAATCCATAGTTTTTGGTGAAAAATTCAATTACGTGATGCAAAATTGATCTTCTTTTTTAAAAATCCTCTTTATTGGTTAAAGATTAATCATTTTGCTTGGAAATTCATCTCTTCGGTTGAAAACTGAACTATTTAGTTGAAGATTCTATTTTCTACGTGAAGAAATATTGAACTATTTGGTTGTAGAATACATATTCTGTTATGAAGTCAAAAATTAAATCAAAACGTCCATCTAATTCTAATAGGATAATACATTTCACAGCTCGAAAATATATCTGTTCGACTCACATGTCCGCTTGGATATACGTATGGAAGTGTGTAAGGTTTCTCGTCTGATCACCAAAGTAAAGCAGCGCTTGTATCGGTCGTACGTGGATGGGGGCCAATGTACTAAACGGGGGGTGTATTAAGAGCCAAGCAGTTTTTTTTCACTCTACATAAAGACAAAACAAATTAGGATAATTTACGGAAGGTTTTGCAATATTTTTTAGGTTTATGAGGTCCAAAAAAAGAGGTTTTCTATTATAAATAAACTGAAATTAAAATTCCCACAAAATGTCTCAAAATTGTGCATATTATATTTATTACGGAAAAAGTTAACATTTTCGTTTTTTTTTTAAACTCTGAGAATAATTTTTTTTACCTTTTATTTTTACGGAATGAAAATGACTAACACTCTCTTGAACTTCTCAGAGATTCAGAAATTGTTAAATTCGTAGACATTTTTTTAAAGTTATTGTTTGTAGCATTTATTTACTCAGAAATGTAAACAAGTCCTGCATTTCTTTAGTTTATATCGGTCATTGTCAAAAACTTCGGAAATTTTATTCCCGGCTATTTTACCCATTTCCACGAATAAAAGATTACTCTAATTATTACTCGCTGACATGTCTCAACACTCATATTTCAAGATGGAATTCGGAAAAAATTTCTTCAAAAATCTTTTCAAAAATTGAAAAATTTTATTTTATGCCTGTGTAAGTATTCGCAAGAGCGCAAGTATGTTAATTACGCACAAATAAACAAAATGTTGAAAAATGTTTACTGCATGATTGTCCTCTTACCGACTTCGGTGACAGTTTTTTAATGATTCATAATAATAAAAAGAGAAAATTGAAAATGATGAAATGTTAATGTTTCTTGAAAAGTAACAAAGCAGTTCGACATTCAAACAAGCCGTTTAAAAATTTTTAAACAAAAAAGATTAATTCGCAAAAAAAATGTAATAGTTGAAATTTTTAACAAGGGAAGATTTTCATTTTAAATGAAAAAAGAGTTCAATTTTGTCAAAAAAATACGAAATTGAAACCTCAGCAACAACAAAAAAAAAAGATTTTTGAGTCAGTAAAGAAAAAAAATGTCATCAAAAATTGAAAATTTCCAGTAAAAAAATATGACTTCTCAACCAAGAAGATTAATTGTCTATTATAAGGGACAAATTTTCAACAAATTACATATATTTTTAACCAAATAGTGGAATTTTTAAACTAAAAAGATCAATTTGTAACAAAAAATAGAATAGTTACACTTTCATTCAAAAAATTAATTTTCAAATATAAATTGAATCTTTTACAAAACAGGTGATTTTTTTGCCACATAGTTAATCATGATAAAAATATGAATTTTCTATAAAAAAAAACCGTTAAATTTTTATATGAGAAAGATGATTTTTCAATAAAAAATATAATAGTTGATAAATAACAAAAGCAAGATTATAATGTAAGACAAAAACAATTGAGTTTAACCACAAAGACAAATTTTCAAACAAAATTGTTGAATTCTCAATTAAAAAGATTGATTTTCAACCAAACAGCTGCATTTTTAAATAATAAAAAAATTTCCATTACAAAATAGGAATTTTCAACAAAATGCATAAATTTGTAACCAACTTGTTGAATTTACAGTTAAACGGACAACAGCAATAAAAATAATTTTTGATCAAATAGTTGAACAGACGAATTTTTCACAGAAAAGTTAAATTTTTAACAAAAAGTTTATCTCATGTAAAACAACATAGAAAACTCTTTGCGCTGCAGTCCCCTCCTCCCAAACACACAAATTCTAAAGAATCTACGCAATTTTTTCATTCATAAAATATAAATAAAGACAAATTTGTCGTGTCATTATATTCAATTTGCAAAGTTATTTTAAATCATAGGGGGAACAACCGACCCCCTTTCATATGCATTCCTAGAAGAAATTTCGCAATCACGCCCTCTGAAAAATTTTCTGGATTCGCCTTTGTTTATGAATATAAAATGGAACTTATTATTCTAAAGATACTAAAATAACAAAATGTTTATATAATGTGGTATCTTTCTTCTTCTGTCTGTACATTCGAAGTAGTAAACCATATTAAACTAATTCATTAGTACAAAGAAACGAGTTTAATTTGTGGCCTTTCCTTCCACTAAATACCATAAACTGCAGAATTCCTTCGCAAAATCTTTGCATTCGGTAATAAAAAATTTAATATCTTCTCTGAAGCGACTAGCAGAAATTGTCCTCGAAATATTTTTGAATGATATTCCTCTAAGTGTTCCATGTGCTCAAAACGAGTCTCTTTAAATGCCGATTTCAGGCGAAAAGACTTCGTCAAGCGAATAAAATGTGAAAAATTTGAAATTTTTGAAAGGTGCATGCATATACTTCCTTAATGGGCCACAACAGGAGGAATATATCCCATAAGAAGTCAGACTAAGAAAGAAAAAAGAAAAAGCAAAACTTGAAGTGTTAGAAGAAGACGAGGAAGAAGAAGAAGAAGAAGATGTCTTCGATGACCTGTATCTCTGTTCCATTCTTGTGTTCAATTTTATGTGCACTTTGATGGGGGGATTAGTGAAATTAATAAACGTAAACCTTTTAACCTAACGCCGCCGAGGGACCTATAAATTTCTATGTATATTGTAATCGTTTTGTGTTCTCAACTGTCCACGAGCCGCCTTTATTGTATATTTTCTCATCACGTCTTGAATCTGTTGAATAAATTCTTTGCTACCTTCCTAAGATTAAGCCGTATCTTTTACTAGGGCTGTTATTTATTTAATTGAGGGTGCTACTTTCTCACTTCTTTAATCCATTCATAAAAATATTTTCCATTATCAAGAACGTAAGAAGATTTGGGATTTTTATTTCAAATAGAAAACAGTTGAATTAGACAAGAAAGACGAATAAGTTGAATTTTCAATTAGTCATGATTTTTTAGAAAAGAAGAAAAACAAATTTATTTAAAAATATTAAATTTTTAAGCTTAAACAAGAGCTATCTACAGAACAGTTAAATTTTCAGACAAAAAATTGAATTATTGATAAAACAATGTAATAAAAAAATTAATTTGCTACTAAAATAGACGATTTCTCAACTAACAAACGCCAATTTTTAACACACGAGTTGAATTGTCAAGCTAGAAGATTAACTTCTATCAAAAAGGATTTTGTACTTAAAAAAATAATTTTCATCAAGAAACATCAATTTTGAACGAAATAGAAATAGCTTTAATTTCAAACCAACGAGCTGAAATTTGAAGCTAAAAAGATGAATTTTTGAACAAAACGTTTGATAGCTGATATTTCAAATTAAAAAATGTTTATGTTGAATCAAAAATAATTAAATTTAAACAACAAATATGTTATTTTAAACAAAATACTTTAAACTTTAAACTTAACTGATTAATTTTTAACTAAACAGTTATAATAATAACCCAAAAATTGATTTTTTACCAAAAAGACGAATGAATATATATATATATATATATATATATATATATAAATTTGTAAACAAAAGAATTATTTTCTACCAAATAGACGAACTTTTAACAAATTCTACGAATTTTTAACCAAGCATGGAATAGTTAAATTGTTAGAAAAGAAACTAAGTTTTACCCCAGATTTGGTAAAGTGCAGTGAGATTTGAGGTGAGTTAATGGGCAAAGTACGACGGAACTGTTTTTGAGTGAGAGATTGACTGATCAAAATAATAGAAGTGAAAAAGTTTGCGATATTTGCAGTATTTGAGTCAGTTTGGGTTGCCGGAGAGGTCTGTTTGTTTGGCGTGTGGATAAGGGTAAAGAAATCGGTGCAGATAAGTAGCAGTGTCAGGGCAGGTTAGGTAGAAAGAAGCACGGAAAAAGATCAGGTAGCAGGCCGAAAGTTTTGGATCAATCGAGAAGTTTGTTGATACGAAAAGGAATAGGGTGGAGAGAGGAAATATTGAGGACAAAGCAGCAATAGGATCCACCCTTAAAAATCCTAAAATCTACAGAACGCCTCCGGGAAAGGAACAAATTGGAGCGGGGGAGAAAGAAGCGGAGGAAGACGAAGAAAAAGTTGAACGTAGAGGACATATAGATGAAAATTAACAGTTAAGTGACGTGCGAAAAATGGTGGCAAAAGTAATGGGGAAAATGGCAGAGCTTAAGAGAGAAATTAGAAAATGGGAAGAAGTCAGAGAAAAACTAGAAAAAAGGATGCAGACACTCGAGAAACGATTAGAAAAGCAGGGAAAGTCTAATAAAAAGGTACAGGAACTAGATGTTAGAATAAAAAAAAGAAGAGAGGGGGGTAAAGAAACATTTTGATAAAGGGACTAAGATTAGAGGGAAAAGAGCTGAAGGAAGGAGTGGAAGAAGTACCTCAAAGGATTGATGCTAGGGTAGAGATGGAGGAGGTGCGAAGTGTAGACATAGAAGAGCGAAGAGGGACAGCATGACACTGGTGAAACTAAAGAAATGGAAGCATTAGAGGAAAGTGATGACAAAGAAAAGGTTGTTATATGAAAGCCCGGAGAGAATTGAAGATGATTTGATACGTGTAGAAAGGAAGATGCAGTACAAATTAAGAAAAATAGCGGAAGAGGAAAGAAAAAAGGGAAAGAGAACATGGGTTAAGTATGGGAGAATACAGATAGACGAAGTATGGTGGGATTGGGATGAAGAAAGGGAAGAGATAGTAGGAAATGAGGTCCCGGGAAACTAGGAGAGAAAGAAACGGGAGATATAGAAATAAGAAATAGTAGAAAATAATAAGAGACGAGAAACGAAAGTAGGGGAAATTGGAGGATATGCTCCTGGAATACAGTAGGCTTGGAAAGAAAGGATAGGGGGTTTATGAGAAATTAGACATAATGGAAGGTAGTAGTAATAATGGAGTAGTGACTAGATGAAAAGGGATGTGTGAGAGTGATGGGCAGATTACCAACGGGTTACAAATGGCAAGTTCAAAATGCAAATAGAATGAATAAAAAAGGCAGATCAATGGGTGGAATGATGATGGGAGTGAGGAATGAATGAAAAACAGAGAAGGATAACAAAGAGATAAAGGAACAATAAGAAGGAGTAATAGTAAAAGAGATAAATATGCGAGGAAAGAAGTGGAAGATAGTGGGGCTGTATGTGAACGGTGATATGCAGGAGAAACAGGAATCAGGCGGGTTTGAGAGAAATTATGCAAGAAAATAATCAAGAGATTAGACTTATAATAGGGGGAGTTTTTAAATGCGAGAACACGAGATAGAAGAGGAAGGAACTAGTGAGGGCGGGAGAGCGAGAAACAAAACCTAAATTAATGATACCAAATGGGGAGGGAAAGAAATGTTAAAGAGCCTAGAGGAGATGGGATGGTTTATCTTAAATGGAAATATAGAGAGGAATAAGGAAGGGGAATATACACGTTCAGAAGGAAAAAGGGGAACAGCAATTGATTATGTGATAGTGGACGATAAGGTACGAGAGAAGGTCAAGAAAATAGAGGTAGGAAATTTTATAGATTCGGATCACTTTCACATAATAGTGACATTAGAGGGAAAAAAGATTAGTAACAATAAGGCTAAAAAGAACGTAGGAGTAAAAAGAGCAGGCAGGTAAATTGGTAAAGGGAAGGTGAAGAACAGCTTCAGGAAAAGCTCAGAAATGTGAAGAATTCCTGAAAATAAAATGAAGAATCTAACGACCAAACTTGGACAACCACCACAAAATGATCCCATTGCAATCTGAAAAAACCCTTTACTCCTCTTCTTTTTCCCTAAAAAAATTAAAAAATTTATTCTTCCAATTCGACGAAAATAAAAAAAAGGAACCAACCAAATCCCCTTCCTTCTCTTTTTTTAATTCTTTTGTCCTTTTTATTCGTACCATTATCAAATTACAATAAAACAAATCTGTAGAAAATAATCACCAACGTTTCGGCACTCATGCAGCACGCTTACCAAGGCAAAAAAAATATAATGAAATAAAATAAAATAAAACTAAAATAAAAAAAAATTGCAGCCGGGAGAAACAGAACCACTGCCACCGTTTTCTAAATAGAAGAATACATTTTTTTCTTTGCTTTTTTATGGGGTAAAGAAGAGGAGGAAAAGATTTTTTTCAGATTGCAATTGAAACATTTTGTGGTGGTTGTCCAAATTTGGTCATTAGATTTTTATTTTATTTTCAGGAATTCTTCACATTAAGTGGATTATTGGACGTTAAAAAAGGTTTTGAATTTTTAATTTATTCTCATTTAAATATCTTTAATTTTAAGGTCAGGGATATCAAAATGTGAGAAGGAAATCTAAATGAGGAGATGGAAATGATGATTAGAGGGACAAAAGAAATATTACAGTGCGCAAGTAAAAAAGAAGTTAGTGAAGAAGGGGTTGCAAGTGGATGGGACAAGCAATGTAAACAGAAGAAAAAAGAAGTGATAAGGGCAATAAGGAAATGGATAAAAGGCACAAGTAGTGGAGAAAAATATAGGAGAAAAAAGGAGTATACTGAGTTGTGTGATAAAAAAAAGAGGAGGAAAATAAAAGGTTTAAAGAAGAGGTGGAAAAGGCTAGGATAGAATAAGAGGTTTGAAATGTGGTAATTAGAGAGAGAAGAAAAAGGAAAAGAGTAAAACAGGATATTGAAATGGTGGAATCGAAAAAATATTGTATGGAATTACTTGGAGGGGCAGAGACAAAAATAAGAAAAGGAGGAAAATATGGCACGGAAACAGATGAGGAGGAAGACATTTAAACGGAGGAAATAGGCAAGGGATTATGTATGATGAAAGGTGGAAAGGTACCTGGTATAGATGAGAATCCAAATGAAGTATGGAAATATGGGAGGGACATAATTAAAGAAATGGGTATATATAATGTGTAATAGAGTATGGAGAGAAGAGGGATGGTCAAAGTTATGGAAGGAAGGAGTAGTGGTGCCGATAGTGAAGAAAGGCAAAGGGGAACAAGTTAAAGCTTATAGATGAGTGACACTAATGACAACATTGTACAAAGTATATGTGACTGTTTTGTCGGAAAAGTTAAAGAAAGAAGTTGATGAAAATAAAATAGTACCACCAAATCATACAGGGTTTAGAAAAGGGATGGGGCTTATGGAGAATATAAATCTCTGAACTATCTAGTGAATAAGAGGATTAAAAGGTAAAATAGGCAATCATAGCAATGTTCGTGGACGTAAAGGTGGCGTTTGACTCATTAGCCCGAGGCAAGATAGAAAAGGTTATGGTGAATAAGGGGATAGGAGAAGAATTAATAAAAAGAGTATCGGAAATTTTTAGGAGCAAGTACGAGATAGTTTCTGGTAGGTGAGAGGAGTGAGGCAAGTTTTTTAGAAAAACACCTTACTCAGTTTGTGGATGAACCTTTATAGTACAGTCAATCTGTCGAATTTAACGGAAAAAATTTTCCGATTCATTTTTTTTGCATGAATCTTTTGGGGGAAAGGGGAGAAAACCTTGACCATGAGTTCCCGTATTCACTCCCCTTACGGAACATGGTCAAAACTCGTAAGTTCCAAAAGTAGGTGGCCAAAAAATGTTATTTGAACTGTGCTTAAAATGTAAAAGTTTTTCATCTCTAAAAAAGATACAAAATTTATTTCAACTTTTTTTTACGATGAACCATTTCTGAGTTATGGCATGCGAAATGTCCAAAAATTTGTAAATATAGACTTATGATGAAGCTAAAGTTATTTTAAATGATCACGAATCAATAATGTCTTTGTTTGACAATATTTTCATAGATAATAATTGGTACTTCTATTGCTATTATCTTCTTCATTATTAATATTATTTTTTTTAGAAATTGTTGATGTAAGTTGTTGGCTTTAGAGTCAGGAGAATTGAAACAAATTAAGTTGTTTCAAACGTTTCGGCACACAATGGTGGCCCTCATCAGTGAGTTTTATTAAATCTTATTGAAATTTA
>JAAAKG020162697.1:0-28975 GCA_010014905.2 Druon quercuslanigerum
TGATATGGCAAAGCTCTGCCGGATTTATTGATAAGATGATATCAGCACGAGCTTTTCGATCAGCTGTATTCCATGCCTGAATTTGTGCATTAGTAGCACCCTCAACTAACTGTACACTACCATCAACATAACCCCATCGGTCATTTTTCACTAGAACAGCTTCCATCTGAAGCTTCCAGGTATCAAAGTTATCTTTAGTTAATTTATCAATTTGCATACCTGTTCCCGACATGTTTCTGGATAAGGTGCCCTTTGTTCGTAATTTTCTAGCCACGTGCCCAGCTTCACTTTGAGGTTAGCTTGCACTGGTTACGAAGAAACCACGTAACACTGCACTTAGTTTTCGTGACTCAAACTATGCCCAAGCACTTTTTAGCTCTGGGACCCATAACCTGTTGTGATTTAGTGGAATAATGAGACACTAACTTAAAGAAACATGTTTATTTAAGCCTCTATTGGAACAAGCGAAGCGCCGTGCAAAAAGGTAAAATCTGAATTGATTAAAGTATCGAACGGCAAGTTTAGTCACATGGTCAAAAGTAAATCGATATTTAATATGGCGTACGATGGCGCGTAATATAAACCCGCGGTGTTACTTAAAATACGATAGTTACAACAAAATATAACCCACGCTTGAAATTTTATTTACTTGTTCATTAAACATTTGCAGCACACAAAATAGAACATTCAAACAGTATATAGGTCTCTTAAGTTGTCCTAAGAGAAATCAAGAAGTTCCAGGTTGAATAAAATTCCTACCCAACCGAATTTGATTATTATGTCGAAGCATATTATTTAACTGAATTTATAGATTTTAGCAAAAAATTGAAATTACAGTATCGAAACATAAAAACTTTTTAAAGATTTGAAATCATTGTGAAATATTTTTAATCTTTTAAAATCGTTTGGAATACATGAAATATTTCTGAAATCTTTTGGAATATTTAAAATATTTGTGAAATACTTTAAATCTTTCAAATATTTTGAAAACGTTTAGAATCATTTGGAATATAAAAATTCTTTCTGAAATAATTTTTAAATGTCTTAAGTCTTTTTGAAATCATTAAAAAATTTTTCTTAATATTTTGAAATCTTCGAAATATTTTGGAATACATGAAATCTTTGCAAATTTTTGAAATAAATCATTTTATTATTTTAAATCATTCTTAGGGGGTGGGGAGATATATGGTCCGAAGGGTAAAAAAAGCGATTTTCGCGATTTTTTTAAAGCAATGGTTAAAGTTTCGTAAAGTTTCGTAAAGTTAAAGATTCGCTTTCGAAAAAGGATGCTCTACGTTGAACGCGATAACTCGTCAACGGATCATTGGAAATAGAAAAAACGAAAAGATTTCGATAAATTCAATTAATGTCTTTGATGTAGCGATCTTTTCACATTTTTATTTTTTTTTCCCTGGTTTTGGCCGTTAAAAAACTGAAAAAGTCCATTTTTGGTCTAAAAATCCACAATTTTGTATCTGTAAAATCGCAACAAAACAATTGATCGACAAGACGGTTGCATTCTTGCGATATATCTGTCAAAAGCGTATACCAAATTTAGTAAAGATCAATGCAATTTTTTTTTGAGAGAGACCATTTACCGACTTCAAAAATGTAATTTTGCGAAAAACACGTTTAAAGTTTTAGGCACGTAAAAAGTAGAAATTTTTTGTTTCCGATACACTGACTCACCAGTTCAAGTTCCATAAATAAGAACTGCTGCAGATGCAATGTCCAAGACATCTTTTTGGTCCTACTGCTTCCCACGAGGGACGTGGACTTACAGCCCTGTAACTTGGCAAGTTTCGCTCCAATCGACTTGAAATTTTGAAAACTACTTAAATCTTTTTCATTATTTGAATCTTAAGTTCTTTAAATCTGGTGTACACTCAAAAGTCGAATTTCAGATTTAACATATTTCACAAATACGAAAAAAAAATTTACAATGATTTCAAAGATTTCACAACGTTTAAAAATATTACAAAGATTTAAGAAGAATTTAAAATATTACGAGGTTTTCACAAAGATTTAAAAACTGTTGATTAAGTATGTATATCTAAAATAATAGCATGACTGATGAGCAGATGTTTTCTTTTCTATTTTCACTGCCTGCCACAAGATTAAACTTTAAACAACAAGGATTGCACAACTCGCGCTACTCAACGCCGCGAAACTCTACCATCTTCTATAACTAACATACAATCTATCTTGTATTTTTCTACAGGCCAAAAATACTCAGTGTTATTCAATATTTTTAGTTGAAATGGGAATTGGTTCAATTGATCCTTAGTGCCTTAGATCTCCGATGAAAATAATAACTTAAAATAAAACAAAAGAGAGGAGTACCGAATTTTATTACTCTTCGTATGGGCACGAGAGCTTGTATTAAGAGTTAATTTATGCGAAATAGAATTTGCGAGTTGCAGAAAATTTGCAACGTCACAATAGCTTTTGCCTTTTTGTATTATTTGTAATTTTTTTTTTCATTTTTTGTATTCCTTTCGATATTTATTTAAATATACACTACTTAAATGGGGGACTTCCATATTGGTGGTGTTATTGAGAAAGTGTGCAGAGAACGATGGTGAGAAGTTTTTATGGATTTTGTGTCAAAGGTGTGAGTGGCGTGTGAGGGTGCAAGTCTAGGAGGTGAGTAGAGTTGTGAGGGGTGAATTGGGGATTTGAAAATTAATTTTCATTGTAATTGATGGATGGAATTTGACTAATTAGGGAAAGTGAGGTTATGCTTGCAAGGTAGCGGGGTAGTTTGGGGTGGTAAGCGAGGCAATGAAGTTCAGGATGGGGAAAAGAGAGAAGGCAGATAGGAGAAATAATATTGTGATAAGAGGAATAAAGTTCAAAAGCCGGGAAGAAAGAGAGGGGGTGGAAGCGCTGCTACAGAGCATAGAGTGGGTTAAAAGCAAAATAGGGAAAGTCAGGATGGAGGGGAGAAAGAAGAAGGAAGTGGCGTTTGTGGAATTGGAGACCTGAAAAGAAGAATTGGGGTTATTGCGTAACAAAAATAGGATCAAGAACAAGAAGGTTCGCAACGATCAAGATTTGACGAGCAAGGAAAGGGATGTGCATACAATGCTAAACGACAGGGCTAGGAAGGAGAGTAATGAAGGGGGAGCGGCGAAGGTAGGGTATCGGATAATAAAAATAGAGGAGAAAATGTGGGTATGGGACAAGAAGAAGATTTTGAAGAAAGTAACGGAGAATTTTTTCTTGCGAAGTAGGGGGGTGGGAGTAAAGCAGGGCGGAGGAGTGTTAAAGGTGCTTAACTGGAACGTAGCAGGGGTAAAGAAGAAAGATGAGGATTTCTGGATGTATATTCAGGAATTTATTGTGGTGGGGTTGACAGAGACGTGGGCAGTAAAGATAGGAGGGGTAAAATATAAGTTTTTGACTGTGTACAACAAGGATGGGATTGAAAGGGTAAAAGAAAGATTGGAAGACTTAGCAAGAGAGAGATGAGGGTACGGTGGTACTGGGGGGGGGGTGTCTTTAATTCGAGAATGGAAGAGGG
Organism: Druon quercuslanigerum; assembly: GCA_010014905.2. Classification (NCBI taxonomy): domain Eukaryota; kingdom Metazoa; phylum Arthropoda; class Insecta; order Hymenoptera; family Cynipidae; genus Druon; species Druon quercuslanigerum. Next base: position 3,527 of record JAAAKG020162697.1, read on the forward strand.
GCCTGTAACGGGAAGGGGAGAGCATTGAAAGGAAATCGAAGGATAAGTAAATAAATAAAACAGAGAATGAGCAGTGGTGAATGAACAGGGGACGAAGAGGGAGAATACACGTATGTGAGTAAAATGGAGGTATCGGTAATAGACTATGTGATCATGAAAATGTAAGGGTGGGAGGAGGTAGAGAAATTCGCAGTGGAAGGGAGGGTGGTTTCAGGCCATCAGCCATTAAGTTTGTGGATAAAGGGTGAGGGTAACGGAAGGCAGCCTGCGGATTGGAAGGAGGAGCTAGGGTAGGAGGAGTAAGGATATGGTCAATAATATATGCAGATAACATAGTGCTGCTAGCAAACAGCTAAGAGCTTTTAAAGGAGATGATGAAAAGGTTTAGAAGATACTTGGACAAAAATAGGTTAGAGTTAAATCCGGACAAGTCGAAGGTTATCGTGTTGAGGAAAGGAGGTGGGAGTAGTAAGGGAGGGGAGGGGAAGTGGCAAGGAAAAGCTGTACAGGAGGTGAAAGTGTTTGTGTACCTGGGCTTCCCATTTCGGAGGAATGAGGGAGTGGTAATATAAAGAGTGGTAATATAAAAGAGAGTGGGAAGGGCAAATGTGTTAATGAGGCAGGCATGGAGGCTGGGCAATAGGGCGTTTGCAAATGATTTTGTATGGACAATGAAATTGCTTGATTCGCTACTGATGAGTGTCTTATTTTACCGAGGGGAATTGTCAGGGTGGAAGGTAAGTGAGGAGGTATATACGATGCAGGATAGGTATGTAAAGTGGACACTGGGGTTAGCAAGGACTACGCCGAACTATATTGTCATGAGGGAGACAGGAAGAACGAATTTAGGTATTATAACGGGGAGCCGAGCGTGTAAATATGAGGAATTTTTAGAAGAGGGGGCAGTAAGCTGGGCAGGGAGGGTTGGTGGGAGAAGGAGAACAGACGTAGAGGTAGAAGGATGGAGGTTGAAAGGGAAAGGCATTTTAGAACGAATGAATTGCTCATGGATGAAGTAAGAAGAATACATGAGGAAGGAAGGAGGATATATGAGTTGGTTAAAAGAAACAGCATGAAGAGAGAGAAGGAAGCAGGGGAGGAGAGAATAAGAAAGTCAAAGTTTAACGGGAATTCTTAGTGGAGAAGAAGAGAAGGAAGGAAGAAGAGGAATGGAGAAGGACTTATTGTATATAGGAGAGGAAGTAGATCTAATAAAATTGTCCATATTTTAAATAGTAGATAAATATTAGGGATTAGCCGCCGAGGCAGAGGTTGGCAATGTGAGGCAGAGCGAGAAAGAATAGGCATGCGTGCGAGGCGAGGCGAAGCTAGGAAGGCAAAGTCATAAAAGCGAGCGGTAAGTAAGTAAGGAAGTCAATTTTTTAAGGCCAGCAGACTGAAAAATAAAAGTTTATCTATCTATCTATCACTACTTAAACAGCACTATGAAGTATTTAAAATGTATTAATATTCATATTCAGAAGCTGGTATAGGTGAAGAACTTTTTGTTTTCAAAAACTTTATTTCGAAATCATACAATTATTATTGACATAAACAACTTTTTTCTGAAATATTTTTAATTTTAATGAAGACTATGCGAAAAAAAACTATCAAGAATTTAAAAAAAAAAATAAAATGACTATCATTGCGATTGAATAAGAATTGCATGTTTTTTCTATTAAAAAGGTAAAAATAAAAATACCAGACATTTTATCAAATAGATAACTTTGAAAAATTATAATTTTTTAAACTGAGCTTCACTAAATTCCTTCCAACATCGACTAAATTGAAAATGACTATATTTTTGTGAATTTTATAACTGTCGTATCAAATCATGCGGATTCTGCCTGGCATTTCGGAATATTTGACGGCGTGCTTTCTACAGCCATGCTAAAACTTCAGTGTTCGTCCCCTTCTGTCTTTACATTTCTCAACTGATGAAATAAATTGCAGGGGAAAATTTATTTTAAAATAAAGCTTACCTCTTACCGACCCTGAAAATAATAACAGTTCAAAAATTTTAAAAAGTGGACATGGCACAGTATAACTCTAGGGCGACGAACTTTCTCGCGATAAGTTATTTCAACTGCCATTTTTTTGATGAACGTCGCACTGGTCAAAGTTGGCGAAACGTGTTTTGCGTTCGGAATCAAGTCATTATTAAATAAAAACAAACATTCGTTTTTTAAACAAATTGCGTTACTTATAGTCATCGCTTATATATTGAGAATACACCATACGAATTTCAAGCATTTTTATCAACAAAAGGCCGAATAATCGCGAGTTGTGTTTTACAAAACAACGCTTTTAATTATTAATTAATATGTTATTTTACGTTTCGGACACTTTTTTTATCCATAGATTTTCCCGGGTGTACAATACTTCTACGCGGTTTCGAGCGCTTGTCGAGTTATTGCATCCGTCAGCTCAATTATGAATTAAATATTTGAATTTATTAACGTAAGATTGGGAAAAAATGAGATGGATAAAAAGAGAAAAAATAAATGTTCGTAAATATTTTATTCAATAAATTAATGAAATAAAAGACTCTGTTTGAAAAGATTTCGCATTTAAAAAAGGATCACAGACGTCTCGATCTCTGGGCTCGAACGTTGATGAGATCCTGTCGAGGTGTATAAGATGACGCTATAAAATACGAAGTACAGAATACAACAATTCTACATCCTGTGAGGATATTGCTGTTGGCTATACAGAAACAGATATGTACAGCGGTACAGTTGTGATTACTATTTTACCGTTTCATTAGCATATCATTATCCGTAATTATAATTCCTTAATCTCGTCGTTTATTATTCACGTTTGCAGTTACAACTATGTATCATTAGCTTATTATACATCTACGTAGAACACAACGTTGGTAGAGCGACGTGGCTCTAACGTTGGCTCGCTTTCACTTTCTATTGGTTTTTCAGTGCTGTTGATCGCTGGGGCAATCATTAGCGCGTGATTCTAAGTTTCAAATATCTATTTAACACTGACTTCGTTTACATTGTTTACTATGAGGGTAGATGTTGCGGGTACTAGGTGATAGGGAGCTCCATGTAATGAATGCTGGATCGAAAGAATAACCCTGTTATAGCAGTAAATAAAAAAGTCAATAACGTTATTCAGACCAAATTATTCATTCAACATAATAAATTGGAAAACAAATTTTAGCTTCTTTAGGCAAGAGGAATACAAATCTGGATTACAGTTACTTCGACTTTTGTAAGACTTAGTGGTTGTTTTAAAATAAGTATATGTCGTTTTTTCCTCAATGACTATTAGTACATTGCTACAATGCAAGTATATGGAAATAATTCCACGTTTCGATGATGTAATGGCAGCTTTGAATTTTTAGAATTCATTTGTTTTTTAACGATTTTATGCATGAAAAATGAAAAACACATGGCTTCTAAAAATACAAGGAGACCGATATTATACGCCTGACTAATCTAATCCAGCTTCAATTATAAGGCAGTGAAGAGCCCGAGGGCACACTATTAGAAGGATGACTTTCTTGATGACGCAATTCTAAAAATAATTCTCATTTTCTTTATCAGTAGAAAGTTAGGCTGGGGTATTCTTGTAAGACAATATAATCATTATCATTATTATTATTCCTTTCGATATTACTCTTCTGACGCGAATATCACGGTGAATACATTGTATATATAATTTTTACGGTTTGTGAACCTCGGCATGTTATTCCGAGAGCTCTCTTCCTTCGCATCATGTGACTTCGACAGGCCACTTAATAATTGTAGGCTAATTTATTTGCTAAGTATGACATTTTATCGCTCCTTTTTATGCTAATATGTATATCGAAGTATTTACAATTTTCTGCGATATTAATTCTTTCTGGCTTCTGCCCGTAAGTATTCCCAATGATACTATGTATTCATTTTCCCGAGAAGAACGGATAAATACGACGATTATTAGCAAAATACATAATTGAATATCAGATTCAAAATCTTTCCACGTTTTTTCGCGCGTTCCTTATAACTTATTATCCTCGTTTGTATCCGCCCCTCTCCAGAACTTTTTCTTGGGACTACTGGGTGGATATACACATACATTTTTTATATAAAAAAAGCGTTATTAACAGTTCCAGTCAAGCGGAATTCGCTGCAATATCTACAATTCCTATGAATCGTTTATTTACATCTTCTACAAATTCTCGTCAATAAATGCGTATAAATTGTTAAAAATATTTCCTGTGCATCTATGACTTAGTAGTCATATGTATTTCTCATATGGACGAAACACCTGCACTCGTTTGCGAATATTTCACCAGCGATCTCACGTCCTAGACCCTGTTTCGTTCAGAGTTTAATTATGCGAGTGAACTGTCTCGGAATCAAATTGCGCGCTCTATAGGACAACAAAAAAACAATCATCTTATAACAAGCATTTACAACCTCTCATATCACGCGACTAGTTTAATTTTGACACTTCACGAATCACCGCTCGTCTTTCTCCTCGAGAATGCGACGGAATCATAGCGTATGGCACTTTGTGTGCAGCTTTTTTCCGAGGAAGAGTGCTTACGATCTCCTTGAAAATACGAACCGCCTTCTGCTTAGAAATCCCCACAAATCGAAGTCCACGAATCACGAGTCGTGTCTGTGAACCCTGTTCCGCCGGTTGCCGCTCTTCCGCCTTTTTCGTTTAGTATCTCGAGTAAACGCAACATTACCGGGATCGTCTGCGAGTTGAGGATACCTGTGGACGCTGTGTATGTCGACGCCTTCGTAACCGCTGACAACCCCTTGGTTGATGAGTTCATCCTTCTCCTCCTTAGACCAATCGCCCCTTCCTTGGAATCCAGCCATCACCAGTTGCTTTTCGATTTGCCAAGCTCTTTCCACTGCTCGTTTGTGCGCATGTTTCAATATTCTGTGACGTTCCTGCTCAGGTTCCGCACCGTATTTAATAATGACAGCAGCATCTGGATTGTGAAGACGTAACTCCTTCCAGCTGCCTGAGCCATGTTCTGTGGTTTCGTGCGTGGACACATTGAACATGCTACCGAGACGGCGTAGCTCCTCCATGTCATCTCGGATTTTCAGTGCATTGTCCTTGATAAAATAGAATACGTCTTGGTCGTGGACAGTAAAGTGTAGCGGCAAAAAGTACGAGTTATTAAACACGGAGGTGACCACATCTTGCATTACATTGTTGACGCCATCAACGACACTTACTAGGGTGCGACCGCTGACTCTAGATAAAAGAATTCCCTCACCGAAGACAGCACGTCGATGGGCTACCCTGGGAAGCAAGTTTCTAGTCTTGGGTTCAAGCTTAAGAAGAGGTTTTGGCACGAATCCGAGATCAGAAAACTTGACGTGCACGCGGTTTACGATGCACTGTAGTCCAGACATGACACTAAAGTCGGGAGTTAATTGGGGTGACGTAACTATTGCACTGGGTTGGTAGATCATTTGCTTCGTATACTCTGAGCCAAGCATGAGAGACATATCATAGCCGTATAGCTTTAGCCAGCTAGCGAGATCTGTCATATAGGCTACGTTCTGCTTTAGGTTGATGGGGTCGTTGTTTTTGAAGCGATAGATGAAGATATCTGTGGGTGTTGTTAATTCATTAGCCATTTGCTCCCAAGCTGGTGTCATCCATTGACCTACGATCGTATCATAGAGTCTTTTGTGCAGATATATAAGCTTCGTGTTGGGGTCAAAGAGACCTCCATGGAAGTCAATTGGCAGGTAGAAGTCAGGATTTGTATCTTTTATAATTTTCCCAAATGGTGTGCGCCGCATTTCCTTGTAGAGGTTTCCGTTTGTGTCGAAAAGAGCAAGAGGAGAACCGTTTTGGTCTGTTGCGACGTAGAATCGCTGCTCAGACGTTTCGACGGTCATCAGAAAGTCTCTGGAGTCGTACAGGAAACGGAATGTCTTTTGCAGTTTAGGGAAATGCACATGTGTTAATAAATCTGGGGTCTTCGGATTGGCGTAGAAGAACTGTGTAATATTTTCCCGATCATCGTTCCATGCTACCAATCTACCGCGGTCATCGTAGAAATACCAAATTTGAAACTTTTTGTGTTCCGAGGCGTGGATCAACTGGCCTCTCGAATTATATCTGCAAAAATTTAAAAAGAAGTGTTAGACATTTTAGTGCAAATTGTTTTTAGTACAGATTCGTGAAATAAATGAATTATGTTTAAGTCACCTATATTTATGTTCTCCCCGTATCACGACGAAACCCCTGTCATCATACGAATTGAACTCTACGTCGCCGTATTGAATTACTCGGTCTCCGCTATCATACCCTAGAGAAATCTTCTCATTATGTTCAGTTACCCCAATGACATTTCCATTTTCATCATAAGCATATTGCCAATTATTATCCGTGTCAGCTACTTCCAGTACATGTCCATCGGCATTGTATGTGATCTTGTCAATTCGGGACCATTGGTTTTTCTCCACAGATTCCTTTCCTATTGTCAGCTTCCTCATCTTGATACGGTTACGGTTATCGTAATCCAACTCCATACGAAATACGTCCATGGATCTGACATTCATCAGAATGGTTTTCACACGACCATGGTCATCGTAATCCGTGACAGTGAAGAACTGTTTACTACTGTCTTGCATGACAGATCGATTAAAGACATTTCTGTAGATTCGTAAGTCGTTCACACCTTCCAGGACACCCAAATTTTGATTGTATTTCAATCGGATAGGTTGAAGTTGCTTTCCGTTTATGTCAACATCTATGCCTGAAATACGCGCATTTCCGTCGTATTGATAGCGAAAATGGGCATTATCCAAGCCACTCTTACTTCCGTACTTTATCTTCTCGTCCTTAACGATACCTGCATGATATTTGTATTCAAACCGCATCTCAAAGTTGGGCTCATTAATGTCAATGCTATGAACTAGACTGGTTGTTTCCTGGTACGCATAGTGAGTAGAAGAAGTTCCTAGAAAAAAGACAAAGGTCTATTACAATTTGGACTTCACACACGTTTACAAAAAATAGTGTATACAAAATAGTTAGGGTCGATAGGGGTAAAGTGTGACAAAGAGAAAATTTGAAATGAAAAACAAACGAGTTACTAACTCCTTTTATTAAAACATAATAATTTATTTTTAGTGATAGTTGGATTTATGAATAGTCTGCACGGAGCTGTCCCGATATATGTCATCAATCATGGACGCATCTTTGTAATGCAATTAAGTGATCTAATAAGAGCAGTTTGCCTCATTTGACATATTGGGTAAAGCCTGGTTTTTGTCCCATCACTCACGGACTGGATTGGCGCCAAGTGTACGATGGGGGACCTACAGATTAAGATGGGGTTCGAACAACCAGAACTTTAGTTAAACTACATAGAAAAATTTCCAGAGAGACCAGCTGCGAGAGCGAACCCCGGACCTCTATCGTAAAGCCCAAATGCCTAACTGCCTGATCCTTACTATTTTTTTAAAACTTGATCTTAGGTGAACTCAGTTTTTCATCATTAGTCACGGAATAAGTCAAGAGCTCAATGAGATGAGGATGTCACAAATTAATTTAATACGATGCTTAAAAATCTTTGCGATGATGTTGTAGGTACAAATTTAGGAGCATGGTGTAGTTTGGATTTCGTATTTTATCGCTGTCATCCCTACACAGCGGCCCGCTAGAGGTGACAACAGTCGCCTCTGGATGCTTTCTTAAGAGCTACCATAGTTATTATTATTATATAATTAATGGATCAGGTTCAACATGGTTACAACCCAATATGTTGAAGGCATTTTTTTAGAGTACAATTTTTATTTTTGAACAGTCTGCACGTAGCTGTCCCGGTACATATTATCAGCCACAGACACATTTTTGTATCACAATCAAGTGATCTGATAATATCAGTGTGCCTGGTTACGCATATTGGGAAAAGCCATCAGAACCTCGGCAAAGGTACATAGAAAAATTTCCAGAGGTATCGGCTTAGGGATCGAACCCCGGACTTCCAACGAAAAAGGTGGCTGCCATTAGTTATTTTTTTAATCAATTGTTTTGAAAGAAACTGATTTGCGTTTAGAAAAATGAAATTCGCAATTGTGTCAACCGGTTTTTTAATTTGAATTTTTCGTATATCAGGCATTTTTTGGTTATTTTTTAGGAATAAGGAAAGATATTATATTTTATTTGGAGAGCCATAGTTTTGTTTTTTAATTTTATATTTTGATTGTCTTTAATGATAAATTATGGCACAGTTTAGCATAAATCAGACTAAGGGGTCATTGTGATATCTTTTTTCTTTGTTTTTCTTTTTCATTGTGAAATGCGAAATCTGTCGACAATCGAGGTTAGCTGGAAAGGTTAATGAATCTCATTTTCAGAAAAAAAATTTAAGCAGATTATAATAATTTGTAAATAATATTTTAGTATATATATCCAACCGTTTTTAACTTTTTTCAATAGAATTCTTATAAATCACAACGAATTTAAATAAAATATACATTATAAGAATCACTGGATGTTTAATGTATATCTACAAAAGTACAGTCTTGTAAAAGCACCCCGTAATAAATACATTAAACATGGCTCTACGTGAAATTGGCTGAGATTTTTCCATTTAACATATCTTTTTAAGCTTAACAAAATATATGAGTGACTGAGTCGTAAAGTGACTGAGTAACAGAGATGAAGAGAGAGCAAATGACTAAGTAAATGATGTAAAAAGTGAAAATCAAGTGAGGGAGTGAGTGAGTGTTAGTGACTGAGTATGAGTGAGTCAGTGAGACATGTAGTGCATAGATAATAGAGTGAGTGAGTGACTGAGAGAGGTAGACAGAGTATTATGTAATGTGTACATAATCTGCATTTATTCTTCAATTCAGCACGTCACTAAATAGAGGTTTGTAAAATTCTGGGCAACAAAGCGAGATTCACTGTAGTGATCATGTGTGCCTTGCCTATGAAGTTAGCTATTTGTATATTTTTAATCGCAAAATTAATCTCACATCCTACTTTCAGAAAATAGGCATACATGATCGCTAATATAGGATTCATGAATACGCCAATGCGTTTTTTGAACAGTGAGTGGTATGTTTACAGAATAAAACAAAAAAAATGTTATTCTCTTGAAGCCAACAGCTTGAGAACAAATATATGCATTTGTTTTACGGATCATACTTAGTATTTATTCAGTAACTTATGTTCTATGTGTAACCGAGCGCTCTCTTTGTAAGTAAATACTGACCTCTATTTTGTATTGGATAAAAAATAAACGATGGCGTTTAAAATATAGATCGCTTACTACGTATGCAACGTAGGACATAATCCTCAGCGAATGCAACGAATAAACTGCCTAAATGATGCTTTGCAATTACATGAAGAGATGCTTTCAATCACCCACCTCGTGAATAATGAATACAGATTATGTCTCAATTGTAATCGATTCATATCAGATGGAATACGTGCTGTAGAAGCTGATATAAGTACAATGCGTTTAGGTGTGTTAACGCAAACGGCAAGTGCAACTTGCTTTGTATGCAATGCTAGACAAAATTGGGAAAAGTTGTCTATAGAGTGTAGAGTGAACGTTTTTCTTTTTCGTAACATATATGTTTCGGATAATGTGAGAAGTTGTACCCATCACTTGTATGAAAAGGGATGCTTCCCAAGATTAATCCTGGAAGGACTCAGAAAAGGACTCATATCAGTTAATCGGCCATATTTAATAAAAGGACCAAAGTTACAGATATTTTGAAACAATTAATACATGTGGTGAATAATAAAAATCAATTTAAAGATGATAGTTGTTTCACTGATGACGAGTTTAAATGTATTTAGCCAGTTAGCAAAGAACAATTCATACTTAAGAAGACCAGCCGCCAGCTTGGTTATAGCAAAATTGAGACAATCTTTGCATTTTAGGTTTGTTCCTGAGAATTTCGGATTCAAAACAATACCAAGGCATTTATACATCGAAAAACACGTTACGGAAGGCCATAGCTGTAGTGGATTGTACCTATCCATGCACATAACAGTAGCAATTTTTGTATTCTAAGAAAGTCGTTCTCTTAGCATATTCATATTGTCTCTATTGGGACCATACTTTTCGGATGCAACGATTTTGGGAAGACAGTACGAGAGAGAGACTAATGCTATGAGAGCGTGGTTTCAAAATCAGGATATTTTCTTGATTGATATAGGATATAGGGATGTGCAATAGCTAGAACGCGTTGAAAGCACTTGCCGGATGTCGGAATTGATTCAGGATAGACAACAGCAATTATCAAATGAAGAAGCTAACATGTCTCGGATGTTTGTGAAGAATCCATAGATCGTTGAGGCTAGGAATGGACATTTCGCTCTACGTTCAAATTCTTCAAACTAACCATTATTGTGCCTCATCTACATTATCTTTACCAACTTTATCACATCGCTGCCAAAATCATTAATAGATTCCACCCACCAATATTTGTGGGAGGCGCAACAGTTGAACATGCAAGAGAAATTATTCGGAAAAGCCAAACGCCAAACTTATTGCAAGCGCTCTAAACTCGCTTTTTCCACTCACTCACTCACTCCCTCACCCAATCAATCACTCAATCACTTAAATGCACCAATTAATTACACATTCACTCACTCAATTGCTCTTACAATTAATCATTTACTGTAGCGTCAAAACGGCGCATAGGATTAAGTTTAAGTCATTATATATTTTGTGCAGGATAAAAAAAGGCCAAACGGCAAAATTTAAGCCAATTTCACGGAGACTCATTTTCAATATATTTAGTACGGGGTCCTTTAGATTTTAATGTTTTTTTTGTCACTGTGTCACTTTGTTGAAAACAGCCACTTAACACACTGTGACGTCACCGTGTTGAAACGAGCTACTTCATACATTATTTAAAGGAATATAAAGAACAACCTTACAGGTGGGTGTTGAAAAATTAGTGTGTACATACCAGCAAGAGCAGTTTCTAGTTTTCCATTCTGGTCATATACAAAAGCGACTTTACCGCTCTGATGTGGATAAACCTTGGAAAGAATCTGCCCATCATCGTTGTATAAAATCTCATAGGGGTGTCTGTTAATCGGCGAGTAGTATTGATATTTGTAAAATCCAAGTGAAGTCTGCAAAGAGAAAGCGTGGATGTGTCCTCTCGGTGTCGTAAGTGATTGAAGAGCACCAGCTTCATCATATTGTAGAAGATAGTCACTTCCCCGAGGCGTTGTCACTTTTAATGGAAGACTACTATACCTGTCTTTGAATGCGTAGACCATCGAGGTGCCATCGCTGTACTTAATTTCATATAACCTGCCATCTCTGTCGAATCCATAAGTTTCACTGAGATCGCCCCACGTCCAACTAATTAATCTGCTATTTCTATCATATTCTAAGTCAACTCCAGCAAAAATTCCATCTCTTGGGCCCCATTTTACTGGTCTGGACGTGCTGTCGTAAGTTACGTTTAGTAGTTCAACCCGGTCGTCCATAAAAACCGCAACTGTGTTTGTGTCTCTATCATACTCCAATGAAAGTAGTACTTCTCCATTTACTCGAAGCTTTCTTCCAACTTGAGCGACTATTTTCACGTTTCCACGGTTCTTGTTACCCTGAACTTTTCTTAAGTAATATCTCCATTCGAATCGATTAGCCAAATCACCAGCAATTTCGGTTCTCTGCTTGGCAGGTACTGGGTAGCTCTCACCCAGGAGAGGTTCGATATCCGCCATTATAGAGTAAGGCATAGTGTCAGTGCTAATAGTGTGAGCCCAGGAAGTAATTCTTCCAACGCTTCCATCTGCGAGAACCGTTATTCGTTGTTCGGCTTCACCAACTTTCGTGATGACTGAAGAAGCCTTGATTAACATTGACACTGGCTTTCGGTTATTTTGTGCGAGTTTTATTGTTGCTCCTTTCAAGCTAAGGTCGAACGTTAGGTCGATTACTTTGCCAGTTGGAGTCACAGCACGTATTAGTCTTCCGAATTCATCGTAATTGTACACGTAGCTTCTACCGGTGCTGTCTAGTTTCGTCTTTAGTAAACCAGTGGGTTCATGATAATCAAAAGTTACGTTGTAGTTGTCGGGAGTACTGAGTTCATGAAGCATCTTCATTTTAGACATTCGCAATCTGCACTTCTGGCCCTTGGTATTCTCAATGGAGTTTACTTGTCCTCTATTGTCTCTTAAGAGAAATACCTTATTCCCTGCTGCGTCCGTGACCGTATTCAGTTTTCCATTGCTTGTGTTGACATTATATGCAAAAAGATAGATCGTCTCACCAGTGAGAATGTTTTTCGTGGCAATATGTTGACCAAAGCGATTGAATATATAAATTTCTTGTGTGTCTGGAGAGTAAATCTCGTATTCCCTTGCATTGCTGACCATGCTTGCATCTGGTATACTGGCCATAACGGAGCGGATTCTGTAATTCGCCTGATCTCCAATGTGTATAACGCCATCAGGAGACACAGCAACCGCAGAGATGGTGTTAAACTTAGAAGTCGAAGCTAAATAGTGGTCAGCTTCGAAACAGTCGCATCCACGTTCGAGGCAGTTACATTTGGATTCCGCTCCAGCGTAAAGCGAAATCTTTCCATCGGTTCCGATCACCCTTATTCTGTTAATCCTTTGAGAGTCACTCTCAGCAATATACAACTTACCTGATGGACCGAAGGCAATGCTTTGTGGCATGACAAGGGTGGCATGAGTTGCTAGTTCTGTGTCGAAAGTCGACAATGGAGAAGCACAGTGTAATGGTCTACCTGCTATGACCTTTACACGACCGTCGGGAGCAAGCTGTAGAATCATGTGATCATCAATCACGTGGAGAGAGTTGTCGAGGGGATTAATCGCCAGTTCAGTCGGCCACCGGAGGTGGACTTCCTCAACATTGAGAGTACCCTCGCAAGGAATAGGCTTCCAGTGAGACTTGTGCATGTGGTTACCGATTACCGTGGTTATAATTCCATCTCTGTCGACCATTCTGATATTCGTTCCGTCAGCAAAATACAAAACATTGTCCGCTGAAACAGCAACTCCTTTCGGATAAGCCAGTTTTGCGTCTCGAGCAAGAGCTCCATCACCGCAATGAGCTTCATCTCCAGGGAGGCAACGCTCACCCGAACCGACAACCGTTTCCCAGTTGTGATCTGGGTCAAAATCGCCACTAGTCTCACGCACACGGATGATCTGATGTGACTCCGGGTCAGAAATGTAGATGAATCCATCAAGAGGACTCAGTGCAATATGATAACGATATGAGACTCTCGTCGCGCTGCAAAAGAATAAGATTATTATCAGTAAATTAACTGTTCATATAAATATAGTCAATGATTTCTTCTTTTTAAAAAATTCTTACTTTAATCTTATAACAGTTTTGACAGAGCCATCGACATGGATTTTTCGGACCAGATTAAAGTCTCCAACATAAATGGAACCATCAGAAGCAGTAGCAAGAGCAACTGGAGCAAGGAGTCTCTGCTTCGCAGCCTGGCCATCACAGTCAGAACAATCGAGGGGTCGCTGATGTCCATCACCCATTGTTGTCAGAATAACTTGAGGCTTATGTTTCAAGTAAATGTTCGAACCATCCCCCTTTTGTAGAATACCTTCGTGGAAGTTATACCTGTGATGAATATCAAGGTTCCATCCTCCTACTTCCGAAATCGACATATCATGACCGCTTAATTTGGTGGTTTGCACGTCCCATATAATATCTTTACAATCGCTGTACTTATATCCAACCTTCACTACTGCAGTTGTTACCCCGTAAACACGTTGCCGATAAATATTTAGTCGATTCCAAGCGTAAGTAAATTTGATAATTGGATCTGCTTCAAAGGTTTTTTCGAAAAGAATCCCCTCAATGGTGATTCTTAAGTGAATTAGGTTCAAAGTTGGAGATATGATTTCTGGCGTCAATTGAAGCTGAATTGTGGAAAGGTAACCAGCTGCTCTAGAGCTATGGTAGACAAGATTCAAACCGGTTCCAGGGATTTGAAGACTTTCTTGTACAACTTGAGACTCGGCTAGTATTGCACTCTTGTTCGGGCATGCGCCCTGGAACCCGTGCTTCCAGGTTGCTAGAATGACTGGTTTCATCAAATCATAGTCATGAACTGCGCAGGCGTGAGTAACGTGTACGGATAACTTCTCATCAACTGTACTCATGACGATTTTGTCTACAATAACAACCTAGAAAATGGCGAAATAGACATTTCAAGATTTTTATGAATTAGCTACTGCAGATTTAAACTTGATTAAAAATTATCTCTGACGGGTGCCGACTAATACCTCATTCCATGGTACGTAGACAATATGGCTCTGCGGCTTGAAGGGCGATCTTCCAAACTGTAACGTTATAGCACCTCCTCCGTTGACTAGAAGATCGAACCATCCGTCGTCCCTTGTTAGGGTAAATCCTTCTAGAGCAGTAGTAGTGCTGACCCTAACTCCCATCAATCCTGTACCCAATGATGTGACCACTCGACCACGTACTACCGCTGATCGACTGTTGGGAAAGAAAATTTTTAGTAAAATCAAAATGTTAATTTCAGGATTGATACAGACAAATTTTACTGTTTTGCTCTGCACTACATAATAAAAAAAATGCTCTCTTACATCGAATATTAAAAATCAAATGCTACAAAGAATTAAAAAAAATACCCTTTAAAATTATAGCCGAAATTCATCTACACATACACACATACACACCAACAAACCACCCATCTCACGGTCATGAGACGTGATCAGAAGTTTGATTTACCGCTGTAGTACTGGGAGCCAGTGGCGGTTGCCCCCAGTAGGACTATGCGGTGCTTATATAGCCCTTTATATTCTTTTTTTATTCTTTGTCAAATCAATCACCCCCTTCTCCCCTGTCCATAATTTGAAGCAACGTAGAGATTTGATTAAGAGCGCATTTTAAAGGTATACTTGTGTAGTTTTTATTAATGACAGGCCTTTTGAAAAAAAAACAAAATGGCGGCTCCAATTTGGGGCCTATAAAGGGCAAGCATTCAAAAATCTGGGCAAAAAACATTCGTAAACATATGTAGGACATCATTTAATGTTTTATTGTTTAATTTTTTGTTTTTCTGTACGCCAATCACAGATCATGCCATACATTTGAAAAATTACAAATGGCGTATCCAATATGGCGGCCTGAAACTCCTAAAATGGGTATTTTAGCCCTAATAAGGGTACAAACATAAATGCAACCGTCTTGTGAGTGCGGTTATGATGGATTAAGGTATCGCTAATTAATAAAGTAGCAATTAATATCAAAATTTAAAATGGATGATCCAATATGGCAGCTGAAAAATTCCAAAATGTTTTTTTTTCGGTCTCATAAGTGTACTCATCGTATGACGGATTTTTAAGCACGCCTACGAAGGTTAATAGTATTGCTGATAACAGATCTAGCAGTTAAATTTAAAAATTCTAAACGGTGGATCCAATACAGCGGCCAAAAAATTCTATAATTTTTAATAAAAAACTAAAAATTGTTTGTCTTGCGGCTACCTAGAACCTCTAAAATTTATATTATGACTTTCAAGCGTATTAAGTACTTGAAAGAATGTTTACAGAAAATATAATTAAATTTAATAATGATAACATGAACTCTGTAAATATTATTATCAAAATGAGCTCTCTGTGTTTAGCAGGGTTGAGACTGCCATGAAATGAAAAATTATGTCATTACCACATTTCTCTTTTTTTCGTTTATTTTTTTATTTTAATTTTGTTTTTTAATTTTGTATTTATTTTATCTGTTTTTATTTTTTTTTCATTTTTTAAAACTTTAAGTAGTTAAAGCCATGAGAGTTTTGATATTTCTTAAACTGATTGAATTTTAAAATGATTTTTTAAATTAATTATTTCTTTGAGAACGTTTTATTCTATTGATTGTGGATATTATTTCTTTATAACTTAAAGTTCAAAACCCTTCGCAGCGTTTGACTAACTTTTCATTATCCAAGTAAGTGATTGATTGTTAGTGAAAGAGTGGCATTTCGAAATTTCATTTATAGTATGATCAGCTTTGAGAATATCCTAATATTTTCAAAATGATTTCTTGCCTAATCAAACATATTTTATGATGACAATATAGCTTCTGTTGGTTTCCATAGAAGGCTTATTCGATAAGCCTCGAACTCTTATGTTTTAATACAGAATTACATTTTAATACAGCCATTACATTGAGCATTGTTAAAATGAAAAGCTTCAGAATCATCTTGTACAAAGTAGGAAAAGTTCTCGGAAGTCAAACATTACAAGAAATTCTCCATGTTTTAAATGTTCTTTTTTTGGTGCAATAACTTGAGACTGTTGTTTTGCTATGTAAGAATTTTAGGATCGATTCGCTAGAGAAGGTCGATATAGCAGGATACTTACAACATTGATCGAAGTAACACTCTGGCGTAGGATTCTTGCAAACAAGTAACTTTAGACAGTCATGATAATCATCTATCCTAATGTTTGTGCCTTTTGTTGAATTCTTAATATCGATAGCATCTAGCATCAATTTGCAATTCTGATCAATTGTACATACGCAATCAGAGTACGTTCCTCTTGCTCCAGTTAAGGCGCAGTATTCTGGTCGTAACTTTGCAAAGGCACTGAAACTTATTCGATGTTAGGGTTATTTTACTTTGAAAAGTATATGTCGTTCTTTCAATTCCATTAGAATAAGTCGTTTTTGCATCTTGATGCACTTACCATCAATTATAACTGAACAAACATCCTTCCTGCCACTCATTGTTTTACTAATGTCATCATCATTATAAAACTCTGTAACTTTTGCAATTGTGGAAACCAGCCTTAGTAATGGGATACTCCATAACTCTGGTGCTACAGCAACAATTTGTAGTTTCATATGGTCACCTTTCTCTAGGCTTGCAAATTCATCCTTAAGCCCCTGCATGAATTCTTCTAAATGTTGTAATCGAGTAGATGGGGTCTCATGTTCTTCTAACTTTCGTTTGAGGATCGATGCGGATTTATCATTACTATTTGAAGGTAAATTTTGTTCATAAGTATCGCTTTCGGATGCAGTTAATTCTATGATATTAGCAGTATCCTGATTTTCGTCGACAGAAATACGAGTCAGTGAACGCCGCAATCGACAATCACTACATACCATTGCATTTTCAGAAAAATCTTATTTTTGTGTTAAAAGAGTCTTCGAGATTATTCTGAGATTTTTTGCTACGTGATGAGCAATGCCATCATTCTTATAAGGATTGCAACAGCGATCTTTACGAACTTTAGAAGACATTGCCCTTTCCGGCATAAATTTTTCATATGAAGATGAATCTCAGGTTGATATAAATTCTGTTCCCTATGGTGCACTTGACAAACAAATAACGATTGGTACGATCGTTTTCTGCTTTGGCACATACGCGACAAACAAATGACGATTGATGCGATCTTTTCTGTTTTGGTGCTTACGCGACAAACAGATTACGATTGCTGCATCATGCTATTTATCAGAAAACGCTTAAAAAATACTCAGAGTTTTTTTTAGATTCAATTATCATGAGTCTGCGGTCAGAGTTTTCAGTAAAATTCAGCAATATTTCAATTTTCGGCCACCATATTGCATCCGCCATTTGTAATTTTTCAAACGTATGACATGATATGTCATTAGCGTACAGATAGACCAAAAATTAAACAATAAAACACAAATTTCTGTGGTCTTATATATTTTTATGAATGTTTTTGCCCAGATTTTTTAAAATTTGCACTTTATAGGCTCCATATTGGAGCCACCATGTTTTTCAAAATGCCAGTCATTAATAAAAACTACATAAGTATACCTTTAAAATGAGCCCTTCACCAAATCTCTAGGTTGCTTCAAATTATGGAAAGGGGGCGGGTGGTGATCAATTTGGCAAAGAATGCCCTATATTTCAGTAGAAGTGATTGAAGAAACTGTTGCAGCCAGACACTGAGCGAATGGGGACAATCTCCAAAATTCATCCCTTCCACTTACGACTCAATCTTCCCGCTACGCGTTCAGAGAGTCAGACGAGCTCTTGAGTCACAAGAAAACAAAAGATCTGTAGAAAGTGGATTTCTCGGGCCGGCCGCACGCTTCGAAATAGGCGATTTAGGTCAGTCAAAAAAAAAAGAACAAACATGACCCTACGAAGTAATTGTAAATAATCAAAATTAAATTAAATGTTCACTTATGACATCCAGGGAGATGTTGAACAACCAGAAAAATTTCAGTAACTTTCAGCCTTGTGGATTTTTTTATAATAATGCAAAATAGTTGTAAAAATCATATATTTGAAGTTTTTCTTGTTTTTCATGAAAACCGTAAGTTTGCGAAAAAAAAGTTTGTTAGAAAAATTTTAGGCACCTTATTCTGCACAAATAAGGTCATTTTCAATTTTTTGTATTGGTAACCCTTTATTTAACAAAAGGAAGTAAATAATATCTTTGGACAAAACTATTCTTGCCCCATTGAATGATCATTTTTAAAGCCAGTGAACCTAAATTATGTCTAAAAGCATTTCTCCAGGTTACCTACCACCGTATGTAAAAAAAGTTTTGATAAATTAATTATCACCGTAGTTAATAAATTTCCTATCTATCTTCAGGCCTGATTTTGGTACACTGAAGTTGGTGCCTGAGGGCAGAAACTTCGTAAGACGCTTGCTTGACATATGTACAAGATAACTGCAAATTTTTAATAATTTCCCATAATTTTTCATAATTGAAAAGTAGGCTTTAATAAACCTATTTCAAATTTCTTCGAAAACTCCGAACTCCTACACTTGCTCCTGGCTAATAATCACGGGCCCCTTCTGCCTCCATTTTTTGCCTGCGACGGGGGAAAAGGGTCAGCTACTCTTTCTCATTTTCTACCCAGATTTCGCATTCTATACCCTATCCTATACTACTTCAGGCTAGGGCCTATATTCCTATCAAATTGTCTGTACAGTCGGGAACAAAAATAGTTTGAAGGTTTTTTCATTTTAAAGATAAATTTGATTCAATATTTTTGTTCGTCTTTGCCTAAGTTATATTGATTTTCATAAAATAATAATTTTTTCAACTGAAAAAAAATTTAACCATTAAAGGGATTTTACCTTTTAAAATTTTTACTTATATTTACGCAAATTTGATGAAACTTAATAGAATTTCCAAAACTTATGCAGTAATATGAATTTATATGAATTATTATTATTTATAAAAGAAGCCCCAAGAGTTATAATAAATGCTGTGGGATAGATTCCGATCACTATTTTGAATTTTTAAATATTAAATTGAATAGACCTTTCTGCATTTAAATTAATTAACCTAACCCCTCAAAATACACCCAATATTCATAAAATCTGAGAAATGCATTTCAATAAATGTTTACTGCTGTATCTATTTTCACGTTTACAATTTTTTACTGCAATTTATTGAAATTTATTATGACATTGGATAGACCTTTCATTAGGTCTCTGCAAACATCTGGATGTAAATTAATTAGCCTAAGCCCTCAAAAGAACCCAATAGTTATAAAACCTGAGAAATTAATTTCGAGAACTTTTTACTACTGTATCTATTTTCAAGTTTACAATTTTTTTACTGAAATTTACTGAGATTTATTATGACATTGGATAGACCTTTCTCAAAATTGTAAATGTGAAAAAAGATACAGTATGCAAAATTAGTCGAAATGCATGTCTCAGCTTTTATGAATATTGTGTATATTTTGAGGGCTTAGGCTAATTAATTTAAATCTATATTCTTTCAGAGACCTTGAAAAAAGGTCTATTCAATGTAATATTGAATTTCGGTAAATTTCAGTAAAAAATTGTAAACGTGAAAATATCTATTTAATTTCATAATCAATTCCAGTAATTTTCAGAACATTTTTTAATGCAGGTAATCGATATTAGAGCGAAGGTGTAGCTGAAAAACCTACATGAATAATACTCTAAACTAAACTTACAGAATATGAGTGATAAACTACTGTGCTAGGCAGTACTCAAATATACTGAGAATGAATTAACATGAATTTTTCGACCTCAGCCATGAAAATTTTGGACAGTTGGTCCTTCGCCAGGGACGGAGGGAAAGTACAAGATTTACTACTTCGTACTATTCCTATTGATGTGCCCTAATGGGGGCCCACGCAGAAGGGGCCCGTGATTATTAGCCAGGAGCAAGTGTAGAAGTTCGGAGTTTTCGAAGAAATTTGAAAAATTAGAAAAATGATAGGAAATTATTGAAACTTTGCAGTTATCTTGTACAAATGTCAAGCAAGCATCTGACGAAGTCTCTACCCTCAGGCACCAACTTAAGTGTAACAAATTTAGGCCTGACGATAGATGAAAAAGATGTATTAACTAAGGTGATAATTAATTTATCGAAACTTTTTTTTATATAAGGTGGTAAGTAACCTGGAGAAATGCCTATAAACATAATTTAGGTACACTGGCTTCAAAAATGATCATTCAATGATGCAAGAATAATAATAGTTTTGTGCACTATAAGGAGCCGAACATTTTTCTATGAAACTTTTTTTTCGCCAACTTACGGTTTTTATGAAAAGCAAGAAAAACTACAAAAATATGATTTTTACAACTATTTTGCATTATTATAAAAAATCCAAACGGCTGAAAGTTACTGAAATTTTTGTGGTTATTCAACATCCCCCCTAGAAGTGATAAATGAACAAATTTGCTTATTTAGAATTACTTCGAAGTGGAAGTCCTTTGTTGACTGGCCTAATTCACTCCTCACTTTGCATCCTAATAAGAAATCCAATTTTAAAGATAAAAATTTAATTCTTTTTAATATGTAAGAGCGATTTTGAACTTCACACACGAAACGTCACACACACACACACACACACACACACACACACACACACACACACACACGCGCGCGCGCGCGCGCGCGCGCGCGAGGATGGTCCAAAAACGCATTGCAATAATGTTTCCTCTCTAGAGGGTAGGACTCCCCCCCCCCCTTAGAGTATCACATTTTTCTAAAAACACTATGTAATTATGTAAGCAATTATTTAATGTTAATTTTCAAAATTTCTAAAAATGTAGCCGGAGATGTCCATTTTTTCCAAATTGCCATCATATGCTACCTTTTGTTGAAAAATTACATAATTTTGATACATTTCTTCTAATGTTTAACAAAGGACCCCGCACCTGATCAAAAAATCCTAATGGGTACTGGTCCAAAAGATCAAAAGTTTTCGAGATAGGTGGGGCTGAACGAGAAAAATATGACCACAAGCGAATCTAATGTCCCGTTTGAAACTTGAAGATGAGGTGACTATTTATCAATAAACTGTGATCAGCACAATCACTGACAATACTAGAAACACTGGTAAGACCAGTCCAGCTAATAAGGGCAACAATATAGCGCTGTGCGGGAATAATAGGTGAAATCATGGCGGTGTCCTAACAATGTAAATACTGTTAGTATATAGTACTGACTAGTATATGGACTGACCTATAGTCTTGTCTTAATTATCTGCACTAAAAAATATCCTTGATAGTTCAGAATGTCTTTTGCTTTGATTATTTTGAAAAATATTCACATTGCCAGGGCAGTCCCATTACATGGCCTTTAGTAGCTGGACTGGCTTTCCCTTTGATAAATGGACTGATCTACAGTCTTTTATTCATTGACTGAACTGTCTTCCACCTTTAATATTTCAAAAAGTATTTACATTGCCAGGACAGCGCCATAATTTCGCCTATTGGTACCAGGACAGCGCCATTCTGTTGCCTTTATTACCTGGACTGGTCTGACCAGTGTTTCTAGGATTGTCAGTGATTGCGCTAAGTACAGTTTATTGAAAAATCTGCACCTCATCTTCAAGTTTTAAGCGGAACATTAGATTGGTTTGTGGTCATATTTTTCTCGTTCAGCCCCACCTATCTCGAAAATTTATGATTTTTAGGACTAGTACCCATCAGCATTTTTTGATCAGGAGGCTTTGAACTATATTATATTGCAATTTCAGCCAATTTGACCTGGGCCGGATTTTAATGTAAATTGTGTGGGGTCCTTTCTATTTCTGTTAGCAATTTTTATTTGCTCAAGTAGTTTTTTTTTTGTTACTTTATAAAAATTATATATAAAATACAGCACATACAATTATTTTTCTGATTGTATAGTGCATGAAAATAACATAAGTATAATTTTTTAATTGTTTTAACAAATATAATTTGTTTAAACAATTATTTTTACCAAAATATTTTTAAATCGTATTTTCTGAGATAAACATAATATTGAATGATTTCGAGGAGGCTTGAAAAGAGAGTTTATATCTCATTCTCAATTTTTAGAAATTTTGAAAATAGACAATAAATAATTCTTTAAATACTTCTTTAAATACTTACATAATGTTTTTAGACAAATGTACTTCTCCAAGCAATGACAACAATCAGAAAATAAGATTATTTTTGAAAAATACGACAGAAATTGCTAAAAAGTAACAATAATACCTAAAAATGTAGTTTTTTTGGGTCATATTTGGGGCGCGCTGGAAGTGTGAGCGTGGGTGGAAAATAAAAATTTTTAGTATGGTTTTATTTCGCAACCACTCCTCTTAGATCCCTAAAAAGTTTGGCAAGTTTCGATGAAACCCTGAAATATGATTTCAATTTTTCGAAAATTCAAAACCATTTTAAAATATATGGTTAATGTTCCTAAACTTGTCTCAAAAATTACAACTTTAATCAGTAATATTTCAATTTAGGTTTAATATGCATATCAATGCATACTGAAATATGATGATCCATGATCGATGATCATTAAGTGTGTGTGTACCACCGCCAGGTACTTTTAGATGTTGGTACAACTGCTTCGATTAGTATCTAAAATTCAAGTGCAAGAGTGCGGATGTTGTGAGAGCGCGTTTCGTTTACCACGCAATCAATACAAATTAAAATGTCCTTAACAAATTTGAGTGAAGAAGTATATTTAGATTTTTTGAAGCCACAAGAAATCCATGATTTGGCTGTGGATGCCGTAACCAGCAGACAATACATAGTTTAGTAGTTGCAACAATCGATCATGGAACCGATCACGTTTGCTGTTTCGCGCCAGGCGCGGAAATCGCATTTCCCTTCGTGGTAAGAAGAAAGAATAATATGTTAACCAAGTGGGTGACTAGGTGATTCCCAGATGGCATGGTTAACACACTCATTTATCTCGCGCGGCAACTTCCTGCTCGTTAGGAATCATCGAAATACACCACTCGGTTAACGATGAGTATGATCACGCCGATAGGTTAACGGCATCTCACTACTCATTTCTGTAAGTTTTAAGGAAAAAATGAATTTTCGTGATAGCACAGAAAAAAAGGTACAGAAAATATTACGTGTTTTAAGTAGTATTCGTTATTATAACTGGGAATAACTTTCACATTTCTGAATAAATCTAAATGAGTGAACGATGCAAATTAAAACAAGCGCGGAATAAAACAATTTGCTACAAGATTTTGAAATTCATATAATTTTACAACATTAGGAAATTTTTTTCTGCGTTTTTTGTTGTTGTTAAGTACAGCCCAATAATCAATGTTCCCGTTTCGAAAATTTTTTGACAAAAAGGTCATGGAAAATCTGGTTTTGAGATTAATAATGGTGGTGCAGGTACACAAGTATCAAAACAAAAAATCCAATATCGTTTTATGACATAATATTACGCATCTAACAACATCATTGGATACCGTTAATTTTTTTTTATTTTTTGCAGAGAAAAAAGTTGTACTTTTCTTAGTTTTCAAATTGGACTTCTATCGCTTCTAGCGTTGCAAGAACAGTAAACCCTGACGTTAGGATTGGCTTGTGGGCGGCGCGAATCCAAATTCAGGTTGATGCCGAATGTAAACTCCTCACTCTCGACATTAGAATCTAAGTTTAAAAAAGTTGTCGAGTCTAAATTGAATAGTGTTTGCTTGCTACAAAGTAATTTAATAAACGAATAGCAATATTTTAATCTACATTTAAATGGAAAATGTACCACCAACAAATCGAGGTAGAAAATGAAAGAGATATGACAGTACATTAAAGCGAATTGTATATGGCTTTCGTACAAATTAATTAAAAATTGAATAAAATTCATGAGTGCTTTGCATTTCCCAAGAAATTTAAGCAATATTGTCTTATAAGCTAAAACTTATTAAAGAGATATCCTTCCAAAGGCGCGGCGGTAAGCCCTGGAGTCTATAGTAGACTAGAAAACTCTAGCGCTCTCATGAATTAAAATCATTAGTACTCCGAAACTACTCACTATTTTAATACGAAACTTTTTTTTTTTAATGTATCATAATTTATTTTTCCGCATTTATGAAGCCAGAAGCTTTTGCCTGCTCAAAATTCCAATGATAAACGAAACTTTTTAAAATAAAAGTGCATCCTCAAGTGCAATCTCTGAGAATTTTATTTTAAATTGTCAAAAACTGACAAACTGAGAACTAATTACCATTTTTGAATTTTTTTAAAGGCCTTATCCTCATTTTTGAACATTTTTTTGCACTCGCTTATTTATTAAATAACAAATCTTAGTGCGCAGGAATACGGAGAATCGAAAACGTCAAAAGGCTCCAGGAGTGCTACAAATAATTTTGCAGTATGAATTCATTTACAAGCTCTTGTTTTGTGTGCTAATAAATCTAACTTAAACTGCAGAATACAATTATGAAAAAAATTAAACTTACTTCTTCCAAAACAGCACTATATTTGGATCATTAATCATATAAAAATTCCATCTAGCTGATTTATCAAATAATTTCACTTAATTCATAAGAAATGTCGTCCTTGAAGCAAATTGGAGCATTGCATTTAATTGATCAGTGTGTTGAAAGAATTTACTGCAGATATCTAAACCTCTGGGTAAAGACTTTTAGTTCTATAAACTCTTTCGGTCAGACGAATGTTACAACTCAGACAAAAATAAACTTGTCTCTTCAGTTGTGGAAATCACAGGACGATACACGAGTATACAATTATTCACAAGTACAAACACAAACAAACAAACAAACACACACACACACACACACACTCACACACACACACACACATATACAGGGTGTCCCACGAGAATTGTCGTTCCTTTTAATGGTGGATAGAGAAAAAAATTCAAGTCGAAAAGTCCCAAGAAATTTTTGGGTCCAGTGCGTGTTTTGGACACTACAGGGCATTGAAAATGCATGTAGGTGAACAGTTCGTTGCAAGTGTGCGTGCAACCCCGAAAAGCAATATCTGCTACAGCGGTAACTTCAGCTTGCTTCTAGCATTTAAAAAGAAACAAAAAAACAAATGCGAGTAGGAATGTATTTGCCTGTTCAAATCGGATGGGCTCGAGTTCGATCGAACTGTAAAATAAATTTGCAACAAATATATTTGTGCATAGCACAAATAATTGCAGTGCGTCCAGATAATTCGCATATTATTGCAAATAATCAATGACTGTCCAATCTATTAACCCTGATTCATGTTAAAT
>JAAAKG020162708.1:0-28975 GCA_010014905.2 Druon quercuslanigerum
ATAATATATCAACCCCTATCAATAACTCAGAGTCTACCCACTTTTTCGAAAATCTCACATGTATTTCTGGTACAAAATTATGCTCAGAAAAATCTAAAAGTTTATCGTAAGAAGTACTTTAATGTTGATCGAAATCTAGAAAGATTATAACTGTTCGCTTTGACATTTCAAGCGGTTTGAGACGTCCCTATTTGATCACTGAAGTTATGCAGCGCTTAGTGCGATTATATTCGGACGGCTGTCGTCGTACTATTTATCAGCTTAAAGTTCATTTCATTCCCGAACTAATAGAAAATAATTCTGAATTAAGCAGCTTGAATATTAAACAATAAGATTTTCATAAACAAAAAATGTTCAAACTACTTGAAATATGTTTAAAAATCATAACTTAACATTAAAATTTAAAAAAAATTAGGCAAAGTTGTCTACACTCGACAAATAAATTCACCATCATTTTCACCTTTCAAAACAAAAAAAAGTTCAATTTTATACATTTAAAATTGACTTATCCTTAAAAAAAGCTCAAAATAAAAAGTAATATTAAATTGTGAAACACTAAAAATGAGAAAAATTCCTACTCCAGAACACTGAAACTTAAACAAATCCGAACTTAATTTAAAACTGCAAAAAACTTGTCATAAAAAATTATGATATCAGAACTTTTTTTACACGCAAACCTTTTAAAATTTCAATCATATTCAGCAAATTAAAGTTGACCTTTTAACGTAATGCGATTTTCGAAAACAAAAAAATATCCAAACTTCCTAAAACGTTTATTTTTTAAATTGAATTGTTCTTAAGTATTGCTAAAAGCTGCTTGTCAATATATACGGCTATGATAAAGAAAATAATTTCAAAAATATTTTGAAAATTTAGGTATTTTGAACAGATCAAAATATTTAAAAACTTGGGAAAAATGACTATTTTGAGGATTTATTTGATTTTGTCTTACGCGTTTTAAAACATCTTTGATTTTAAACTGTCCTAAAATCTTTGCAGATGTAAAATTAAAAAAATTATTATGCATTATGAATAATTTGAATATTCAGTTATGAGATAGATTTTCAAGTGATTTTTAAAATCCTCAGCTATAAATTATTGAACTCTACTCATGCTTTTTATCGTTTTTAACTGAGTATAAGTGATATATGGCAAATGCAAAATATTTAAAAAGTGGAATTCAGATTTCTAAGAAATTTTTCATTTTAAATTGGTAGGTTGAGACAGGCTCGTTAGAAAATATTTTGCGTATTTCTTTAATTTTAATTTTAAAATGAAGTCGTCTAAGAGTTTTTAAATTAACAAATAGGGCTGTGATATAAGAACTTTACAGAGATCATTTTTGAAAAAATCTATTATTTAAAAGAAAATTGAAAAATGACTGGGACTTAGTGTTCAACTTTTTGGCAATCACCCTTATTGTAAAAATTCTTTTGATAAGAGTAAATGTAGATTTTCTCAAATATCACACCTTTGTTTCATTTGTTGTGTAAAAATCTAGTCTTGAAAATATCTTTTAATAAATAAATAATATTTATTCATATTGTATACATAATTATACATTATAAATACATATATGTATATATAATTTAATGTAAAATAATAGTACACATAGCATAGTTATTTATTGTAATAAATTAATTATTATTTGATTTATCAATAAAACAATTAATTTCTTCTCAATTCTAGATTAAAAAATGTATGTGTGTGTATGTGTGCCGCCGAAATGCTTAAATACGGCCAGAAGTATAGATATTCTAGTATGGACAGATTTCTCCGAATGGAAAGGGTCAAAGTTCCATGGTGATAACTCGTGACTTATGGGAGCTGGGAGATTAATTTTTTTTAATGTATGCAAAATTGGATGCTCTACAATTTTTCGCCTTGCTTGATTAACCTTGTTTTATTTAGAAAAGAGTTATTTTGAAGAAGAGAAAAAGCTAGATCATTGTTTTTTTTAGAATTACTGGAAATCACGTCTATTTTAATTAATATTCACAACTTTTTTATAAATCGACCAATCTATAAGTACAAACGATAACTTTAGAATTTTATTTAATTTTTGCTTTAATTATCTTCTGCAAAATTTGGAATTTCTATCAGAACCACTAAATAAACATTTTTATCAAACAGTGGAGATCTACCTAGTTAAAATATAAAACTCCTGGACTATTATATGAAATAAAAATTTCTTAGAACCCATCACGGAGGTTGATGGAAATTGCCGACATAGACGATGACTTGTCAATATTCGACAAGATCTGATGGGCATTATAGATGCTGATGAATCAGCTTATCGTTGCACGTATATTTCAGTTGTCACAGCTTTCGCGGCAATTTGTTGCCTTTGCAAACACCTTTTTTCAAACGTAATATTATGTTTATTTTATGTAATGTTAAGCGATAGCAAAGGTTAAAAGTTAGAATTGAAAAAAAAAAATTAATGCAAGGTTTTTTTCGGTCAGGATTCACTGGTCAGGTTTTTTTAGACAAATGAAGAAAATATACCTCATCAATGAATTATAATATGTTAATAGCACTAGCATCACGATTTTTCAGTACGAAATAAAAATTACAAGAATATAACTTTTCTAAGATTCTAAGATTAATTTTCAACCAAGTATACTATTTTTTAACTAAAAAGGACAAATATTTAACGCAGTAGTTACATTTTCAGCCGAGAGATGAATTTTTAAACAAAATGATGAATATTAAAAGAAAAATGATTTTTTTTCAACAAAGTAGTTCAACTTTTTCTAAGTACGTGAATTTTCGACCAGAAAAGATTAATCGTCAACGAAAAATGAAGGGCCAAATACAATAACCACCTTAGCGCTCAAACACCCGGAGAAGCATTGTCTGTTGAGCAAATTAAAAATATTGTTTAAATTTGAGTGTAGACAGTTTATATGGCAACCAAATTCGAAGATTATTTCGATTTTTAGTTATTTAAGAAAAACGAAATTTTTAAACGGAAAAATGAAATACCTTTTTGCGTTCAACTTGCCAGATCTTTGCAGAGAATTGTTATTTTTTCTTGAAAATAATATGTAGCATTCTTGAACCTATTCTACGACTGCTAGAGTATTTACGAAGTTTAAAAAACATCTCGAGGTCGTGTAGTGAATAAAAAAATATATTTTCCTCGAAATCTTGGATGCATTTATACAAACGAAAAAGTTGTCTGAGAAAGTTTCGAATTTTGACAACTTCCAATAAGAAAAATATTTCCTAGGGATCAAACAAATTTTTCCAAAAAGTTTTAGATTTTTATCTTCAGAGGGAAGAAAAAGTAAGGGACAGCGAAAACAGAACGGTGGCTCGGTCGTTCATAATTTTCACATCGCCCACAATTTTTTCCCCTAATGACTAAAGATCTAAAACTTTTTGAAAGAGCTTCTTGGATCCTTGATGAGCATTTTTATTTTTAGAAAAGGAAACAATCTTCTAATTCGGTTGCCATAAAAAAGGTGCGCAATCACTCAAACACTAAGGTGGTTATTGCATTCGGCCTTTCAAATGCAATAGTTTATACATCAACTGAAAAATATTTTTAATGTAAATCAAAAAGATTTAAATTAATTCAAAACGATCCATTTTCAAATTAATAGTTGAATCTAATGCTTGGTACGATTGGAAAAGGACTGACCATTGCCAAGTTGAGATCAGTAAAATAAAAAAATCACATCTCATCACGTAAGGCTTATCCCACGGTATTGAAAATGGAACACATTTTAGCATGACGCCTAAACGGTGCTAACCATCTTAAAATTTTTTAAAAGCTTTACAAATTTTTAAAATCATCTTCATCATTTCTAGAATTTTATCAAAATTTTTAGAAACCTTCTGAAATGTTTCGAAATCTTATGAAATTTTCTTGAAATGTTCGCTGGAATCTTAGAAAATGTTATTCACTTAAAATCTTTCAAAATTCCTAAAAAGTTTTTTTTTCGATATCCTAACAGATCAATTTTTAGTTTAAATTGTTTTGGAATCTTTTAAAGATTGACAATTTTTAAAATCTTTTCAAAGTTCATCTAAAATTTTGTTAATTCATGCAAAATTCAAAAAGAATTCTTAAAATCTTCCAGCATTTATTGTCGGTACTGATAATTTGTTAGTTACCGGTACCGACAATTGTTCTATAATATTACCGTCAATAATTTTGTTTGAAAAATTAAAAATTATTTATAATTTATTTTAAAAGATTTATTTCAAGTTTAAAAAATTTCAAAATATGTCAAAGCAGAATCTGGAATCTCTTTGAAAGTGTGAAAAACTATGCAGATTGTAGTGTGGTAGCAAAATGTTAAAATCAGAATTATTTTCCGAAATTATAATATTGTTTGCAATTGAAAATTTCTCTTTTATCAATAATGTTTATCAACGTTCAGAAATAAAATTACTCATCTAGAAATCGTTATTTACAGAATTACATAAAATTAACGCAATATCCAACCAATCGTCATTTCAACAGAAATTGTATGCGAAATATGGAGACCACAATTTAAAAAAATATATTTTATTACCATTTCTGTACAGAAATAAATTTAAACACGCTCGCTCTTCGCACTCGATAACGGTTTACCTAGCGCTTTGCGCTCGGATATTTATTCTTTACATTTGGAATGCTTGAATGAAACCTTATCAGAAAGTTCTCTTCTAGGACGCAGTATTTATACACGTCTTCATATTCTGAATTTTCTACTTTATCATGTATAGGTAAAATTTAATTTGCTCAAAGCTCTGTAGGCTTTGAGGTACACATTCTCATCGTAACACTCGCGCTACGCACTTGAGTTTTGAAGGACATTTGTAAACAGATTTTGTTAAATCTTTTTTCTCATAACTGTGGTCGTTTTTTCACTTTATTTTTAATTTTCAATGTTATTTGTCACGAATAAAAAAAAAAGTACGCGTCCCATCAAGAAGTGATTCTAAACAAAATTGTAGATCTTTTTGGGATCACAATTTTTGTTAATTTAACTTTTTTCGTATCATCTATAGTTTGACTTCAAAATGGAATTTTTGATTTTTCATTATTTTTTGTGCAATCAAAATTTGAATTTTCGATTTTCCAAGAAAATCCAAAAAAGTGTTATGATAATCTTGTAGGGTTTTAAAAAAACAATCTTTTTCTTCTTTTGACTTTTTTCATACCGTGCGTTGTTTGGGTTAAGATTCTGATTTTCGATTGATTTTTAAAACTTTGAAAATGCTATAACTGCAAAAATACTCTTTTTATCGTAAAAAGTTATAAGGAGAAATTGTTCCTCTTTTTCAATACTATAAATATTCGACATAGAATTTTAAAATTCTAAAAAAAAATGATCTCAAAAGTTTCCAAAATGCGCGTACTTTATGAATTTTTATCTAAAATGGCTGCTTAATGAACTCTTCCTTTCTTTTAGGATCTAAAAAAAGTGTGCCGAAAATCGATTTGATTCGTTCATTTTTTCGAGAGTTATCGTGTTTACGGGCGGACGGACGGACAGACAGACAGACGCCATCAAAAAAACTTGATTTTCGGATTCAGGGGGTCTCGAAACGTGGAG
This sequence comes from Druon quercuslanigerum, assembly GCA_010014905.2. Taxonomy (NCBI): domain Eukaryota; kingdom Metazoa; phylum Arthropoda; class Insecta; order Hymenoptera; family Cynipidae; genus Druon; species Druon quercuslanigerum. Next base: position 5,556 of record JAAAKG020162708.1, read on the forward strand.
ATCATCTAAAAAAAACGGTGATTTCAAACTTCGGACAATTCTAATAATTTTTCAATCATAAATGACGAGAATATAATAAATATTGCCGATTATGTTGTAATGAAAAAATTAAAATGATTCTAAGGTTTTATCACAATCAAAAATTAAGGAAGATAATTGGTAGAACAATGTACACTTAAAAAGTTTATAAATTAATTCTAACACCCAAACTTAAAAATATCAGCTTTTAAACATTTTAATTTTGTTTTTAACATTTAATTTGTAATATTTAATTATTCTAAGAAAACATCGTGCTAATTGACTTATTGATGTAATTTTTAAGTAATTAACTATTTTTCAAGTAGGTCAAGTAGATAAATCACAAGAACATAAGAACACATTATATTAAAAGTCATAATGATCATAGGGGATTCGTCAATATGTGAATCGAAGCGCCTCGTTACACTGATTTTTTGCTTAAATCTGATAGTATGCTTACTGTCAGAGGGTTCAGAAATATGTCAATCACATCGCGAGATGTCTACAAATAAACGTTTAATTATCTATAAATAAAATAAAATTTGATAAATGATTCAATTGTTGTTCAGAAGACTCTAAAAGAAAAGGGACGTTTTATTTGATTATTCTTCAAATGGAATCAGTTTTGAATAGAAATTGGAACTAGAATTATATATATTTATTTATTTATTTATTGCACCATGTTATGTATTAGGCTATGCAGGGTACGACAGATACTTTACTTCCTTTTTCCAGTTCGAAAGATTAAGATTTTACATGAAAAAAATCTTATAAACGCTTGTAATATATTAACAAAACACAATTTATTTAACATAGTATACTTTTAATGTTAACTATAGCATATATAAATGTTGCTATTCTAATATTTCAAATTAATCAACTGTTCAATAATAACATTAAGGAACAAATAGTGAAATTTACTAAACTAATTCGAATCTATTAATATTTAATAACAATGAAATCTTATGTGATTCAAACTGCTTTTATTATAATGCACTACTTATTATATTATTTCGTTCTAGAATATGATTAAAAAAAATTAATGAACAATTTATTTTACTAATTTTTTGTTAAAAAATAGAACAGTTTTTTTGGTGTCCCTCTTTTGATACTTTTAGACTACAAAGAAAGATTTGTAAAAGATTATAAGGTAATTATAGTTCCGTGGATAATCCAAAATGTTGAAAACATCAGATATTGATAATTTAAGAAATCATTCCATCATATTTTGTTCCGTGGATATCATGCGAGAAGAGAGTGTATGTTTTGAATAGCTCATTTTTAATGTGCACTTATAATTTTAGACGGTGCTGCACATTAAATTGAATCAAATATGAATATAGTTAAAAACAAACTTTCTTTAAATTTCAGTATGGAGGAAATCCAGTTTCCTGTGCGATAGCTAATGCAGTGATGGATGTTATTGAGAAAGAAAATCTGCAAGAGCATGCACTGAAGGTGGGAACTTACCTTCTTGAGGAATTGAAGAAACTTCAAAAACGTCATAGGATTATTGGCGATGTTCGTGGAGCGGGATTATTTGTGGGGATCGAATTAGTGAAAGACAGGGTGAATAGGACACCAGCCACAGCTGAGGCTAAGCAAGTAGTAATGAGAATGAAAGATGAAAAAATTCTCATTAGCAGTGAGGGACCTGATCTTAATATATTGAAACTAAAGCCACCTATGGTTTTTAACACAGAAAATGTCGATCATCTCCTTTCTGTATTGGATGAGGTTCTCATGGAGCTGGAGATTGAAATCGAAGATAAAGAGGTAATAAAATGCAACAAGTATAACAAGTCAAGAGTCTTAATAAAATCCTCTTAAAATTTGGGTTGAAAAATGTAATTCAAAAATAAATTAAAACGACTTCGGATAAGAAGTTTCTGTTCTTTATGGTCGTTAAATTATGTCCCTTTCATGATTTAATTAAAAAGAATTGAATTAGTAGCAGTGCAACTTTGATACCGAAGAGTTCAATAAAAATTGAGATAAACTTGTAACTTTGTAGCGATTCTAAGTAATCAATAAATTTATTGACACTGATAGTGAAAGGAGAGCATCTTAAGCAGTAACAATGTATAAGATTTTTATTTCAAATCAAGATAACAAAAAGCGATTAATTATGTTTGCAGGTCGCAGAGCAAAGGGCTAACATTTTCAAGGCGGTGATGAAGCCTGTTAAAATCGAAGCTGATGGTGTTTCGAATCAAGCGAAGCCAGTTCTCGTGCGGGCGAGCTAATTATTATTACTGTGATTTTTTATTATAATATATAATATTTTATTATATTTAAGGTGTAATTTTAATATTTTTGTCGAAATATATGTACAAATGTTTGATAGATTTGCAAAGTATGCTTGCTAGAATTTTCTGGATTTGTAAATAAGTATGATTACATACACGTGCTAGAATTTTTTGCTTAGAATTAGGAATATGCTTATATAGGAGAATTTTTGCCTGAATAATACAATAAATTATATATTCAGATATATCACATTTGTTACTTAATTTTTATACTTAATTTTTCTATTTCAATTTTTCATTCACCAGTGGGATCTGTATTATTATTTTATAGCAATAATAGGAGGTTTTATTTTTATTATTCGAATCTGTTTTTTTTTTGCGAAATCCCGACATTAGACAATTTTTTAATAATTGTATCTTTTAAACCCTTCTATTCTGTCAATTTCGGAAGAACACAGTTATCTATAAAAAATGGCAAAATAGAAAAAGGGTCTTTTATATTAAAGTAATCGTAAAAATTATACAAACTCGATTTGAAAATGGTTAATACTATACAAAATAATTATTGCATATTGTCACAAAACTCCGTTAACTCAAGAAACTGGATCGTAACTTGGAAAAATAGAAAATTAAAATATTAAGTTAAATAACGTCCTACAAGGTTATCATAGTGAATTTGCTAATTATATCGTAAAATCGAAACTTCAAATTTTGAAGGCATAAAAAATAATCAAAAGTCAAAAATGTCATCTTGCGTTAAAAACTAGTCAAGATACGAAAAAAGATGAATAAAAAAATGTGCACCTAAAAAAGATCTACAAACAACTACAACTTTAAAAAATTAAAAAATAAATGTTTGGACAAACCACACAAGCTACGAAAAAACAATAATATGAAAGTTGTTGACCCAAAAAGGAGCTACAAAGGGTATCGTATCAGATGAACAGTAAATAGTTTTTTCTAAAAAATTCTAAATTTGTTTTTATATATTTTTGAACCTACAGAGCAAAAATTCAAAAGAAAAAAGTAAAAAAAAATTGACAGATTTAGAGACTAAATTCACTACAGATTTTTTATTTAACTTCTATGGGATGAAATCAATTTTAAGTAAGTAGAGGAAGCGTGCATAGCAAGAATATATCTTTGAATTATTTTAAGAAGTGTTTTAACATCCTTTAAACATCTTAACCAAAAATGGCATTTCTTAACGAACAAAAACACAAGAGAGTTTCTAATTAAAATCTCAGAGTAGGAATTTAATTCAAACAAAGTATAAGATACGTTTGCTTACTAGGATATATCTCTGAATTTTACATTTCGTAAAGGATAAATCATTAAATATTTTTTACTTTAATAAAGAGGCCTACAAAATACTTTAAAATATACAAACATTCAAACACTGATCTTGAAAAGAAACGCCCTCTATATATGTTTTAAAGTGATTTGGTTGGCAAATATATTAATAAAAAAATCTCTGGTTCTTTATACCGTATAAAATATCGATTTCTTTGTTTATATAATCAAGCGATCATTAAACAATGTTTTAAAAAATTGGTCGTCTACACCTTAACTCGTTACTTTAATAATTATGATCGTTTGATTGATACTATTAAAATGCTCTCTTAAATTATTTCGTAGATCCAAACAAAAAATTTTGTTTATCAATCAAATCTTTTGCTTGATATTAGTAAAACACTCTCTTAAATTATTTTGTAGATCCAAACAAAACATTTTTTGAATAAATCAAATATTTTCTGAATTCAACAAATGATTCAAACAAAAACTTTTATTGAAGCAAAAAAATTTGGTCAACTCCAGGTAAAAGAAACTACTGCAGCTCTTAGGCCAGGTTGGTATCACCCGTGCTGCGCCACCTCTTTAAAGTGGGAGAAAGGGGACTTTGAAGAACCCGTTGCCTCATGATATTATTCATTTGTTTTGCGTAATGCAATTAATTTTTAAAAAAGACATGTATTTTTATATTTTTTATATTTTTTATATTTCAGTAAAGCTATGTAAATCAGTCATACCTTTTACATCTTAATTACTTAAACAAAAGTTATAGCTAGAGTTACTAGACGCATCTAGTTAAAAAATTTCTAGTTGTTTTCATCCGAAATTATGGTTAATATGATTAGCAAATTCTAGTTAATGAACTCTGGTTAATTTTTTCTAGTTAAAACTATTCTGGTTATTATTTCTGGTAACAGAAGTGTCTCGATCTTGTGTCGATTTCGAGAAATATGTATTTTGTCTCATGTCATTTTGCTGGATTTGTCAATTGATGCTTTTGCGTAAATGTCCAATTCTCGAACAATGGCGTTTTGTTATTTTTTTTTTCAGTTATATAAGTATAAATAATTGTAGTGAACCGTGAATCTAATAGTTTTAAAAAGAAGAAATTGCCCGTTATCTGTCTAAACATCAGTGCTACATGAATACTTCTGAACCAAGTACATATTTTTTGGGTGTCTTTGAAAAATATTCTCGAAAATATTAATATTGTATAGATAATAAATAAAGTAAATGTTCGAGAATTTTGGTACTGACTAAGTGATCTACATACATATTATGTAAAATCATGAACAAAATAATCTTAACGAATTGTTTCAGAAACAAAACGCATCAACAATATGCTACTTTCCTCCGTGTATTGTATCTATCGCCATTTGTTAATACATATATTCATATATAGATTATAAAGAGACAACATTTTGGCGAAGCGGAACATAGTTGCTCCACTTTGTTGCTGGACACTTTTATTAGATTATTTTCTATGGAAAAATGTAACATGTAAGAGGGGGTCAGGAAGACTCCATGAAGGTATCAGAGTATCGAAATTCAATAGTTGAAAATCGATGTCTACCAGAATATCTGGATCAGGCGTACATTTGCGTGCAGCTATCATTATGGCAACAACGTAGTAATAGTAATCTTGTTGAATAAAAAATTTAATTTTTCTCAGTAGATGATAAGAAGAAGATAGTTTAAGGCTGTACTATTGAAAGATTTAAGTTTACTAGAAAATCTGGTAATGTTGACCACAAATTTGTATTCGTAAGATACCAGAAAACATTCTAGTAATATTTCTTGTTAACCTTACCAGACTTCTGGTTACATTAACCCAAATTTCTAGTAACAACAAGAAAATTATGAACCAGAAATTTCTGATACTTTAACTAGAATTTATAGTAAGGGCATATTTAACACTTTATCCTAGTTGAATTACCCAGTATTCTGGTTGGTTCAACCAGAATTTTTTGTTGAGTGATTAATATAAATTTATTATAATGTATGTTTTACAAACAAATTTTAAAAGTTTTTTTTTAAATTTTTTAAATTTTGCAGTCAATAACATAGTGCATTTTAATCACGGATGTAGATTAAAAGTGAATGCAATTGATATAAACACTGATTTAATTTTCTTTTTATATTGCAACAATAACACTTTTTTAACGTGTTATTCCAACCACAGATAGGGGCCATAACCTATGTGTAAATTAAAAGATCAACAGTTACCAATTTGAAAAAAAATAATCACTATTTGATTGACGTCATTGGTGAACCAATAAGGGAATTTTAAACTTATCCTCAGTAATTTTATTCGCTCTCCTTCTCTTCCAATATTTCTATCCTTGAATATGATTATTGTCACAATTACGCGAATTAAGGCTTAAAATGGACGTCTCTAAGTTATTACATGTAAACATAGAATATAGAATAATGTTCACTATGTGATTGGAAAAGGACCCTTCTAGGCTGAGATCCAAAAGGAAACTAGCATATTTGACTAATTTGTCAGTGACAATATCCCGACACTAAGAATTTTAAAGAGAAGTCATAGCCGTAAAATCAAAAACGTAACGTTGCACCGGATGAATTTGTACCTGTGGGTTAAATCTCGATAAAATTCTGTGAGTTTTCTTCCCTCTATTTGAAAAGCCGGCAGATAGATTCCGAAAAATAAATTTCTAAAGGGATACATAGGTCGTTGTTTTATTTTTAAAACAGGATTCAAATTTCATTCGTACAGTAAGCTTTAAATATATTAGTCTTATTTCTACTCTCTCGTTGTAGAAGAAAGATACAACATTCCAGGATGAATCACCTAGCGAGTATCGGCTTATGAGTATCGAAAGAAATTCTAAGAGGATCTATCATCATACAGTTGCAATGTGCAATAATTATATCCGGAACAAAAATCAACAGAAAAAAGTATTTTAATGGAATCAAAACAAAAACTTTCTCAAGGAAACGTAGTTTTCTCTCTTCACTTCATGGCATTTCTTGTTTGCTTCTGGATTTTAAGGGTATTGTCTTGGTCCCAAGTTATATCTGCGAAAATAAGACTTTCTTTCTTTTTCGCCTCTAAATCGTCAACATTTCTTCTTTTGCGTTATAAGCAATACATTAGGCAATTCAACCATTTTCATTTGTTGACATTGCTATATTTCTTTTGAATGGTATTTGGCAATTTTTTTGAACAATTTGCGTATCTGTACAGAACGTTTTTTGTCCTTTAAATATTGAAAAGTTGCTGAATGTGAACAGTTAATTTTATTGTGGAAGATAGTTTTGGAAATTGCTGCAACAATTATTCATTATTCATTTGCGCCTTTCAGTATAATACGTTATGGATAGTTCTTCTTAAGATCGATTTCATTGATGAAATAAAGTAATTTTTAATAAACGACCTAGTGTAAAAGATACAAGAATACATACTAGATTTTTCACCATGTTTTCCATAAAAAGGACCAAGTAATATTTCACAAAGAATGTTGCTCTCAATGTTATTCACCTCCTATAGTAATTGCAAAAAAATACAACTTTTCACGAATTACCTGATAAGAATATGGTTTAAACAAACGATAATTTTTTTTAAAGTTGTCGAGTATCTTAAACAATGACATTACTTTTAACATTTGTTAATTGCGTCATTATTCACACAAAATAGTATATTTTTTTGATTTATAGGAGAAACATTGTTTGAAGAAATGATAATTCTTTTAATAATTGAGAAATGCGTTGAACAAGAATGTTTTTTTTTCAGATTCAACAACTGTACAATTTATCCGAGAATATTAACTTTTCACGATTTACAGGCTATAAAATGCTGTTTAAACAAATTATAATTGTTCCGACAATTTAAAATAAGAGACCAAATACTTTGAAATTTATAAAATGTCCATTAATTGCGCAGAAATGATTCTTTAAGCATTTCTTAAGAAGCCACTGCAGTTTAATTTTATATAATTAATAACATCTAATTCTTGTCTATTTATTCGAAAACCGATTATTTGTTATTCAAAAAACCATGTCAACTGGGAGTTTCCTTTTCCGGTAATGAAACAAAGAGGGTGTTATCTCGGCGAACTAACATAAGTATTTGTGGAGATGGCGGACTCTCTAATGTTGTAGTGGGCTGGAGCATGAATCGCCACTAGCACCGTGTTGACAGATATAAAATCCATCTGTCAACATAGTGGAATAGATGTTTCGAAGTGTCAAGTAAAAAAAGGGTTTACGCTTTGGTGTAAAATTTTATTTTGCTTGTATAATAATTGTCAGATCCAGATGAAAAATCGTGGGATGTTGTCCATATATTATCACAACACTCGCTTCCTTTCAAAAATGCACGTGACCGCTAGAAAGCAGCGGTAGTTAAGGACTGTTACGCAAATTAAAATTGAGTCGTTTACACGATCACATTTCGTCCAAGTTGACACATTTCAGATCATAGAAAAAATTTATATATTGTTCTATATATTTCCGGCTTTATGCTTCATAATATAAACTTTAAACACATTGTTATACAAAAAAAAATTTTAGTGAAAAATTAAAAATTCATCTAAATTCGTCTGAATCAAGAAAGTACCTTTAAGTCAAATTGAAGTGCGTTCTTTTAAATTATTCCACCTAAATTCCTACCGTTTACTAAATTTCTAACGACTAATTAACATTTTAAGCATTTTTTATGTTTTCATTAAAAAGATCATGAGTAAATTACTCATTAAGAGTACAAATTAAAAAAAAACTTTAAATAAGCGTTCTAGGCGAAAGAAGTTTCATATGGTTTTACTCGATTTGCACGATTTCACTAATTTCTGAATTACTGGTTTTCCTTAAAATCATCGTGAAAATTTCGATACTAAATTTATTTATTGAATAAATTGTTATCTATAATAAGCTACACATATAAATATACACGTGCATCTATCATTATGGCAACAACGTAGTAATAGTAATCTTGTTGAACAATAAATTTAATTTTTCGCAGTAGATGATAAGAAGCAGATAGATTAAGGCTGTACTATTTAAAGATTTAATTGAGGTCTTTTAAATCTCTCATCAATTTTATTTTAAGATAAGACTTCAGTGAAAGTTTTTCGATCAAGATAATAACATAAAATTTAATAAATTTAAATTAGATTAAAATCTAAAATAAAAATCCTATTTAACGTCTAATCATTAAATTGATGCAAACTCCTGTAAAAAACAAAAATCCAACGACCAAATTTGGACTACAACGAACAAACAAAAAATGTTTCAACTGTTATCTGCGAAAAATTAGGTAAACAAAAATTTCAGACAAAAATAAAAAAGTGGAAAGAAAAATGAGCAAGCAACCATCCACATCCACTTCCTTCTCTTTTTCTTTCTTTTCTCCTTTTTATTTTTATTAATTTCAAATTACCATAAAAGAAAATTGAAAATAAAAAAAAATAAAATAAAAATAATGTTATCAACGTTTCCGTACTCATATAGTACCCTTATCAAGGCAAGAAAAATATAAACAGGTAGCACTGAAGGTGCTACCGACCTATGCACGCAAACGAATATTTGTAAGCTACAACAGCATATCTAATTGGTCAGGATTTAATTATTTACCAGAATTTTTGAATTCATTAAAAATAATTGCACTTACTGATTTTAAAAATCCTCGATTTAATAACGTACTAAATTCGGTCAGAAAATTATTATACTTAAGGATAGTAAATAAGTAATAATAACTATTCAAGAATTGTTTCTTTGAGGAGATTGAGTTCTCTAAATAAAAAATTAACATTACAAACAAAATTTCAATTTTTTTACAAAAGATGAGGGATTTTATTTCAGGGCAGTTTGTCTACATTTTTCTCTAGATTCGTCTAATTGTTCTTGATATTGTGCCTTGTGTCCGAGGCTTGAAGAAAAGAGAGCATTTTTTTCGTCTGAAAAACGAACACTCACATTTTTCTAAATATGACACAAGAATGTTTAAAAAACAAAGGAGAATATAATTTAGCAGTCTCAACTCAATCAATTTTACATCAAATTTTTTACTTTGAAGTCGGTATTTTTTAAACAATTCGATAATCTTCATTTTTTCTAACTGTCAAATTAAGTTCTTGTTGGTTTTACCACACTATGAAATTGTTTTGTTAAGAAAAAAATCTTAAATAATTTTATACTCAAAAATATAGAAAAAATAACTCTACAACTTTTTTCAGAGAAACAGTTCCATTTTTAAAACTTTTTTCAGATCTTCCATCGTTTTGGCCTAAAAAAGTTGAAATTCCTTTTTTCGACAAAAAAAAACCTCTCTTCTTCATAAGGCGTGAATATAGGAAAGAGTATTACGAAATATACTCTTTACATTATAAAGAATTTATAACAAAAAGAAGCAAGAGAAAAAACGGTGGTTTTTGCATTTTCAAACGGATTTCTAAAGAAGACGATACATTATATCAGAAGAGAAAGAGAAATATAAATATCTACAATACTAGATTCTAAAATTTCAAACATGGTTTTTTTTTAGTAAATTGACTTTAAATATTGTTAGAAAAGCCTCTGGAATTTTGATAATTTAAGACTTTTTTCTCTACATTGTGAAACACATTTCGAAAGAAGACGATAAGTTATATCAAAAGAGAAAGAAAAATATTAATAAATGTAATACTAAATTTTAAAATGTTAAAAATTTCACAAGAATTTGTATAACTTTACAGTATTTTCAAGTTTTTAAATTAGATGTTGCAGAATTTTAAATAAGGGTTATGTTTTATATTTGCACACCGCTTGATCAGAGAGCTGATAAATTTTCTGCAGAATCGTCTTATTGAAGAAAATGATGCCTTTTTAACAAAAATGTGAAATTGTTTAATTTAAAATCCTTTAATTATTCTTAAATTAGTGAATTTTAAAGCCACAGACTACGAAGTTTTTAATTAATATTTTTTCTGTTTGAAACCTATTCAAAAATCAAACTGTAAAGTTTTGAATGCTTAAATTATTGTTTATTATTCTACTTTATTTCGAATGATTCAATTTGAGACTATTTATTTTATGCTCTTTAAATTTAACACGGTTTGTGTTATTTTACGGATTCAAAAATTTCAAAATATTTAATATATATGTCTATATTAAAGAAATTTGAAACTTGTAATTTCAGCAGCTTTACATAAATATGCGGTTGCTTAATTTTTAAACTGTCATGTTGTCATTATTTGATTTATTATTCTAATATTTTTAATTGAATATTGTTCAATTTAAACAGTTTTAACCTCTTTATAGTCAATCAAAAAAGACCATATTGTGCCAAGAATGTCTTCGAGAAGTTTGTAAGGTCGCTGAACATAAATCTGAAGTTTAATTTCCAAAATTCAAAATGACGGATCCAATATCGTGGACAGGAAATAGTAAACATTCTTGGATCAGTTTACAATTGGTGGCAGTTCGATTTTTTGGGGTCATTGATGTAAAATCTAAAGTTGTATTATCAAAACTCAAAATGGCAGATTCAATATGGCGGTCATGAAATATTAAAAATGTTTTGATCTGTATATATTTGTGACACAGAGGTTTCTGGGGGCATCGATTTCAAACATGATTTTAGATTAAAAAAATTTAAACTGGTGGATTCAACATGGCGGATATAAATAATTAAAAGTGTTCGGACCGTAATAAAATTGGCGATACTTAGGTTTTTGAGGTCGCTGAATCGAAATCTGGTTTTGGATTTTCAAAATTCTAAATGAAGGATTGAATGTGGCGGACATTATTAAAAATGCTCGGATATTGATAACAGTAGTGATACTTAGGGTTTTTGGAACTGATTTAAATTTAGCAAACCCCAAAAACATAAGTATAACAAATTTTATCAAGGCCCGAGCATTTTTAATAATTGATGTCCGCCATATCAGCTATTTTGAATTTTAAAAATCCAGCATTAGATTAGAATTTAGTGAACCCAAGATCCGTTATATACTCAAGCACAATTTAATGATGTTCAAAATGGTAAAATTCAGGAATGTTCAATTTTGAGAATATCGAGTATTGTAAGTTCTTCAGAAATTAAAAAATTGTATATCTCAAATGCCTAATTTTTGAAATTGAATAGTCAAAAAATATTTTTGCTTTGATAATAGGCCATTTTTAAAGTTTTAATTTTTAACTATATAATTTTGAAGGCTTTAATTTGAAATAATTTATTCTTCAATTGTTTAAATAAAACATTTGCTTAGTTGGAATACGTATATTAAAATATTTCCAATATTGAATTTTTAAGACATTTGAGAATCCTTGTATAAATGCAGTATCTACATTATAAGAAAGAATTGATAAAAAATATTTTATTTTATATCAAGTAACCAAGTTCATAATAAAAAAATATTTATTTTCAAACTGCTTTAGGCAAAAATAAAAACTTATTTGAAAATAAAAAATTCCAATAGTTTGTCCTGTTCCAGTTTTCACTTCTTTAATACAAATTTCGACAAAAAAATCTCTTAAATTAACACAATCTACATATTACAATTTCTCTCCTGATGCATAAATAACTGCATGTCAACTGACTTTTCTGCGCGAAATAAGAAAATCATTGGTGAAAAACTGCCATAAAATAAAAATATGACAAAGTGTCTGAAGATTAAAAAATTATTTGCAATCTAGTATCTAGGCTGATGAACTCTCATTTTTTAAAACTTTTCGCAAATAGCTGCACTACGTTATAGCAATTATTGAGAAAACGCTAAATACATGAGTCATCATTATCCGGTAGTTGATATCACCCGGGTTAAAAAAAGCCTTGCGCGCGTACATTGTATTACATTTTATCAACATCATAAATGAAAGCTGGTTAATAGTTTCTCGATCAATGGGTCATGCTGAGACAGCATACGTTTGATATAAATACTTTAGAATTGACACTTAGTTTGCCATTCCACATCAGACATCCTCTTGTCGAATCATGTGGACTCCAGCAATCCTGCTGCTCCTTGGTAAGTAAAATTCATCACAGGAGTCATTTAAAAAGTTCAAATTAAATTATATTGTTTCACTTTGTTATACAAAATATTTTCGAAAGTTACTGTGATTTATTACGAACTTAATGAAACAGAATAAAAACTGTTTCTTAGTAATGCAATTTATATTTTCTATTTAGAATCTTAGCTGGAAAATTAATTTTAATGAAGAAAATCTATAGTATTGAATTGATCTAAGCTAACTAAATTTGAATTAAATTTTTTGCATTTAAATTTCTGCTTCTATTTATTCATATGATTAGTTACCCAGAATCTAAATTGTTCAACAGTTCTACAAATCTTCTAATCTTTCTATTGCACATACTATAACAGCAGGAGCAGTCGCAGCCAATCAGAATGGATGGAACTCCGATAAAGAATACACTTTCAAAGTCAGAAGTAGAACCCTAACTGAGCATGGTCAACGCTCAACAGATGATCAGTACGCCGGAGTTTTGATGAAAGGAACACTCAGAGTCCAACCTAAGAACAGTGATACTTTGCTGGCACAGTTGACAAGGGCGCAATATGCTCAAGTTCACACCAAGCTTCCTGGAGGATGGGATTCTGATATTCCAGACAACCAGATGCGGCTGCAAGAGTTTCCCATGACAGGGAAACCCTTCGAGATTAAGCTGAAGCATGGTGTGGTCAGAGACCTTGTCGTGGATAAGGATGTGCCCACATGGGAAGTGAATATTTTGAAAAGTATTGCCACTCAACTCCAAGTCGACACACAGGGAGAAAACAGAAAAAAGTTCAAGCACAATCATGGACCTGAGGGAGAACAACCTTTTGCTACATTCAAAACAATGGAAGATTCTGTGGGTGGTAAGTGCGAGGTTTTATATGACATCGCACCCTTACCAGAAAAAATTTATTTGGGAAATCACGACTTGGTACCAAAACCTGATCTGAAAGGGGATCAGGATATTATCGAAATTGTCAAGACAAAGAACTACACAAAATGTGATCAGAGAATGAGTTTTCACTACGGCTTAGTTGGCAATGCCCACTCTGAACCTGAAAGAAATGACAATGGACACTTCCTTTCTGTAAGTTTGTTTAAAAATTGTATTATTACTATATTACCAATTGAAATGCGAATGAATTTTCTCTAATAAAATTTCTTTCTTGAACAGAAATCATCTGTCAGTCGCATTATCATATCCGGTGACCTGAAGAGTTTCACAATCCAATCCTCTGAGACAACAAATAAAATGGTTTTGCATCCACAAAATACTTCAGACGGTAAGCGTAAAATGGTTGCCAGTCGAATGCGTTTATCTCTCAGTCAAGTGGAATCAGCAACCGACAGGCTCTCAATGCCACCCAATCCCCAGTCTACAGGAAATCTAGTATACAGCTATAACAGCCCATTCTCTGGACCAGAACAGAGAAGAGCAGGTCACCCAAGTAAAAGCCCTAGTTCAAGATACGATAGCTCCAGTTTCAGCGAAGAAAGCAAAAATAATAAAAACAAAAACAGCGATAGCAGGAACAGAAAATCTAACAAAAAACATGACAGTTCCAGCTCAAGTAGCTCAAGCAGCTCAGATTCTAGTTCAAGCTCAGATTCAGATGCTAGCCACGATGAGAAAGAATTCTGGCAGCGAAAACCCAGCCTTGATGAAGCACCTGAAAACCCCATGTTGCCCTACTTTATTGGTAACAAAGGAAACTCTGTTCAAATGTCTGGCAGAATTGATCCAGTTAAGACAACTAAGGAATTTGCAAATGAAATTGGGCGTGAACTTATGAATCATAGTGATATTCCTAAAGAAGAAACTTTGGAGAAGTTTACAATGTTAACGAGATTGATTCGCACCATGAATTCCAGGCAAATCGAGGAAGCTCAGAAAGATTTATACGAGTCTTCGAATCATATTAATTCAGATGATAAGAGTAGTTTTCGCAGAAACAGCTGGGCTGCTTTTAGAGATGCAGTTGCGCAAGCTGGAACTGGCCCGGCTTTGGTTGTCATTAAGAACCTGATTGAGAGTAAGAAAATTGAAGGTATTGAGGCTTCTCAAGTAGTTGCTTCAGCAGCCGAATCTGCAATGACACCTACACCTGATTACGTCGACTTGTTCTTCGTAAGTATTAGATAATCTTATGAAGTATTCATAATTAATCTTTTAATTTGTATGACACACTTATTATATTTATTACTTTTCAGAAACTCACCACAATGTCAGAGACACAAAATCAAGAATTCCTTAGAGATTCAGCCCTCCTTGCCTTTGCTGACTTAGCTCGAAACGCCATTGTCGATAAAAAAAGTGCCCACAATCTTTATCCAGTTCACAGTTTCGGAAGAATGTTTTCAAGCAAAAATTCTGACCTCTTTAAGACATATATCCCACACTTCAGTCATGAACTGAAATCAGCCATGAAGGAAGGTAAAAGCCCAAAAATCCAAACCCTCATTGTCGCTCTTGGAAAAATCGCTCATCCAAAAATTCTTGCTGCCTTTGAACCATATCTTGAAGAACAAGAACCAGCATCTAAACATCAGCGTCTCCTAATGGTTTTGTCAATGCATGACTTGACCGATACTTATCCTAAAGTTGCCAGATCTGTAGCATACAAAATTTACGCCAACTCTGGTGAAAGCCACGAGATTCGCTGTGCAGCTGTGAGAGTGCTGATGAAGACAAACCCTCCAGCTTCAATGCTCCAGCGAATGGCTGAAGCAACAAACTACGATGACAGCAAGCATGTCAGTTCAACTGTGAAATCCGCAATTGAAAGTGCTTCTGAACTTAAGGGCTCTCAGGATAGGGAATTGCGTAACAATGCTCGTGCTGCCAGGGGTCTTCTGATTAAAGAAAGATTCGGACCTCAGTATTCCAGAAACATTGTTAAGGATCTTCTAGACAAGGAACTGAAAGTAAAAATGCAAGCTAGTTACATTGGCGGGAAAGATAGTATCATACCAAAAGAATTGTTTTTGTCTCTTAAACATAGTTATCGTAGTTTGAAGTTGCCAACAAGTAAAGCTGGTGCGATGGTATCAAGTGTTGAGGATTTGTATGAAAATTTGATGGATCAACTTGCAAATGACGAATCCGAGTCGAAATCCAGAAAAGATAGAAATTCACATGAACGAAGCAGCAATTTTTCAGCTGAGAAAATAGCTCGGATGATGAAAATCGAGGCGGATGGAGCACAACAGCTTGAAGGATATGCAGCATTGGATACTGCATTCGGTTCTCAATTCTTTGCTTTTGATAACCATACTCTGGAACGCATGCCTAAATGTAAGTATTCTTAAAGCTTAATGCGTACAAATGGGCCCACTTCAATATGAGTTTTCTTTTCAAGATTGTAATTTCGGTTTTATTTTCAGGGCTTAAGAAAGAATCCAAGTCCCTCCAAAAAGAGCAGTACTTCAATTTGAACAAATTCAACACCGATGAGAGGATATTAAGTTTCCCAACCGAAACAGGATTCCCATTCACCTACTCCTGGAGAATGCCAACTCTTGTGAAGATCGAAGGCAAGGCAAAACTCAACACTGAAGATGGATCATCTGATACCAATTTGCCCAGGAAAGCAGATGCATCATCGGAAATGCGAATTGTCCTTTCTGCGAAAATTCAGGAACGAATTGGGTTTTTGACACCATTTGAACACAAGCACTACATGGCTGGAGAAGACAAGAACTTTCATATGTACTTGCCTATTCGTCTTGAGGCTGAAGTCGACACAGAAAAGAAAGAGTTTAAGATAAAGGTCCAATCAACGGAGAGAAAAGAATCCTTCAAAGCCTTGCATGCTAGCAACGTGCCCTACACATCCAGTCACGACATTCTCAGCATGAAACCAGTCTTTAAAGATTCCTCAAACACCCAAGTTATGCGAAATCAGAAAAACAAGAAGCAGACTTTCACGCCTAACTGGTTATCCGCCGTGGAAATTGAACTTGAGCAAGGAGAGGATCAAGGAGAATGGACACATAAGCACCAAAATCAACATCCTTCTATCATGTCCCGTATTACCGAAGCCAGCTCCAGCTCCGGCTTCAAACTGCTGAATGTGAAGTTTGATACGGATAATTCTGAACAAGCCGTTAAATTTCAATTCTCCTATGACTCTAAACACAAGTCCCAGTCTGATAACGACCAAGACGATAGATCTAGAGAATATAATGATAGATCACACTCTAGAAACAAATCACATTCTAATAGAGATGACAACGATAGATTTAGAGAAATTAATGATAGAGAAAACTCTAAACGCAAGTCTAATTCTAATAGAGACGAAGAAGATAGATTTGATGAATTCAATGATAGATCAAACAGAGCCAAGGCTCCACGTCCTTCTGATAAGGCACGTAACAGTGAAAATCGCAAACAGGAATTCTTACAGGATGCCAGCAAAGGAATCGACTCAGCACGGTCAAGTGTTGTTGATATGAGTGTGGAAGTTACTGGAAAACAGCCAACTCAGTTTGCATTAACTGCAGCCCTGGCTACAAGCAACGTAGATGAATCCTCTAGAGGTCTTTTCTACGCAAATGGTCGAGGCGAGAAAGTTGATTACGAAGTTTGCGCAGCTTTGGAAGCCAATAGTCCTAATTCTCCCGAAATCGACTATAAGGAAATTCTCAAGTCGGATCTGACTGAGGAGTTTGATGTTGATATCCGTTATGGTCGAGATTGTTCATCTGGAGCAAAAATAAGGGTTGAAGGTAAGAGGAAACAGTCAAAGGAGTACCAACAGGAGGTTAGTGAATCCGATGCCGCCAAAGAGATTGAAAGTTTGTTAAAGGGAGAGGAGCAGACGACATCAAGGGCTTATCAAGACTTGGTGAGACGAGCATCTGAATTAGATGAAACTGAAGTAACTCTTGACTTCAATGATAAGGCTAAAAGTGCCAAGGAAGCTTCGATGAAGTTCTTAGAAATGGTAGCTGATAACATGAATAACATTGCTGAAATTAACACTGTTAATCCGAAAAATGCTGATAAGAACAGGATTGATCTTAAGCTGAAAACGACTTATAAGAATGGTGCCTTTGTAACTGTAAATGCTCCAAATATGGATGTTAGAATGCAAAATGTGTTCCCTGAAAACATTCTTGATGATAGTGATGAAAATTTACAGACTTCGAAATCTTCTGAAGAGGAAGATGTGGAGTCTCTTACCGAAACGGAAGGTATTTTTATAGAAACTTCTTTCTAAATGATGGTCATCAATCTTCTAAGCTTATATAAATTTTGCATATCTTTTCTGATTTCAGATTCCTGTTTTATTGATAGGAAAGTTGTCGAAACTTTCGACAATGATGCTATCCCCTACGATCTCGGAAAATGTTGGCATGTGATCATGACCACTTTCCCTAAGGAAGACGCTGACAGACCTAACAAAGATCGCCCAATTCCCAGTGACATGGAAGCAACTATTTTAGCCCGCGAGACCGAAAATGAACAGAAGGAAGTCAATATTGTCTTAGGTAATAAAGAAATTCGTCTTAAGAAACCGAGTTCCCAAGTGGAAGTTACTGTGGATGGAGAAAAAGTTTCAGTCTCTAAGAGGAGGAGTTTTGAGAAAAAATCAAACGAAAAGGACTTTGAAGGACATCGCAAGAGCCTGTTTGAAATCTTTGAACTTAATGATGGCTCTGTTAAAGTTACTTCCGAGTCCCATGGTGTCGATGTTGTCTTTAGCGGTCGTCGTATGAAGATCAAGGTAATTTTTAATTGTTCTTTTTTTTCATTAACTATAACATTAACATAATTTTAGTTTTATTTATGAATAATTCCTTGGTAATCATGTCAAATAATAAATTCTCTTACTTTACAGGCTGCTGACAAATACCGCAACTCAGTTCGGGGAATATGTGGAAACTACGATGGTGAATCTTTCAATGATAAAAAGACACCTAAGAATTGCGTAGTGAGAAATCCAAAGGAATTTTCAGCTTCTTGGGCAGTGACTGATGACAAATGTGAAGGATCAGTCTTGAAATATGCAGAAAGTGCAAAGAGAGCACCTTGTGCACGGGAGGATAGCCGACCGAGCAATGTTATTAGTGATGAAGAGGCAGGAAGGGAAAGAGGTTCATCTTCATCTAACTGGGGTCATCATAATCGAGATTCCAACAAATCATCACGCTGTACTACTTATCGTACCAAGGTTATTAAGACCGATTCTCAGACTTGCTTCTCGTTGAGACCACTGCCAGCCTGTTCTCGGGACTGCCAATCCAAAAACACCAAAGAGAAGAACATCGAGGTGCATTGTGTAAGCGATAGTAGTGCCGCTGAAAAACTCGCAGACCGTGTCTACAAGGGCGCTAATCCTGATCTCAGCCAGAAATCTGTTACTAGAACAATGAAGATCGATGTGCCTATTAGTTGCAGTGCTGGCTAATTCTTCACGAATAAGAATATTTTCAATTCATTAGCATTTCTGTAGAAAATAGGATGTAATAAGTTATCCATGATAAATAAAGCGACTGATTTGAGAGAAATTGAATTTTTTGTATTAGAAGATTTATTCAAAGACTTAATGGTATAATTTCTAAGTAGACAGTAGGACAAAATTAAAAATCTTATTAGGTAAAAGGCTGGCTAATTCTTGACAAATAGGACAATTTTTAATTTTGTAGAATCCTGTAGCAAATAGTATGTAATAACTTATTCATAATAAATAAAGCGACTGCTTTGAGAGAAATTCAATTTTTTGTTTTCGAAGATTTATTCACAGGAACTAATAGTTTAATTTTTAAGTTGACATTAGGACAAATCAGAGAAAGGCCTGAGAGCTTTTTTTAGGTCTAGGCGAAGAATTAGGATTGCTTGAAGCGACACAAGTATTGTTTAAATAAAATTACACTGTTAGTATTTTCGTAAGTTTGAGAACTGTCTTCAATTTCTAACAACACCAAAGTAAGTTTGTGGATAGATTTCCACTTGTTAGATTTAAAGAGATAGTTTCAGTCGTATCGCCAGCAAAATTATTGGGGGAAGCCATGCATTTGAATAATTCGACTTAAGAAAAGCTGAAAATTTAAAAAAAAAATTGTCACGTGAAAAAAGATAAAAAATTGAATTTGAGATCGCCTATTTGTAAAGTATATTCTAAGCCAAATTTGCTACTGCCCGAGTGTATAGTACTCGAACTATACTTTTCAAAATATAACAATGAAACAGAGTTATTTGAGTTTGTTTTGAATATCTGCATTATTTAATTTTTAAGTGTTTGTAAATACTTATTAAACATTTATCACACTTGTTTTATCTCCAATTATGCTTAATCATTTCAAAATTTACTTTTTACAATTAACTTTTTTGACTTTCGGAACTAACCATTTTCCTTTGCAACTAACCGATTTAGGTACAGCTAACCGTTAGAATATACTCTGCCTATTTGTATTTCAAAGTTGGTAATTGCCGAGGGTAGAGTGGGTTGTCCGATTTGCAGGCGTGGTGCAATGCACGAATATGCAGCGGTTGAGGTACTAAGTCGCCTGTTGCCAGCCGTGCGTGTTATTGCATGTAATCACCTGAATAATATGGACGACCCTCCTAAAGTCCCAGCCAGCAATCGTCCTCCATATATATATATATATAGTATACATTTTAAAGCTCCTTTCTTTGTAGTCAATTGTCTTTCTCGTACTCTATACTGTATTGTTTGTAAAATTTCTATGTCATAATATGTAAGTAATAATAGCCAGGTTATGAAAGGTTAGTTAAAATGCATGTCGAAAAAGCTTATGAATCTAGTACAAAATTGATCTACTCTCATAGCACAGGTAGGCAGAACCGTCTGAAAACATGATAAAAATTCTTTATATTATTTTTCAATAGAAATAGTCAATCATGTTTTTATAAACCATATTTTAAATAGCGTTATCTTCTAACAAATTTCTTAGCTAAGGAAAGACAAGTAGACAACCCTTGGATAGTTTATTTGTATGCTCACATTTCCCATTTTTAGTTCTAACAGCTTTACACTTAATATTAAAATAATTCATTGAATATTTTTACAAATCAATTTACAAATATAATGTATGTTTTGAACCGCAGAAAAAAATTCCTTTGATCTTTTTGGTATTTAAAATTATTCTGAAAATCCTATTATATTAACCTTCCATCCTTTTGTCTGAAAACTTTTGAACCACGTAACTTTCTTCGTTAGGGTCAGAAAGTTTTCAATACTTCCAATTTTACGTAATTTTTACCATTTTTACCGACTAAGGACGCAGTCCCATGGAGGTAGATTAGTAAAATACTGGATCAGTTTTTACCACTGAGAAGACTTGTGCAGGCGCCTCATTGGTCAAAACTGTTTCAATAGTTTGCCAATCTATGTCCATGGGACTACGCCCTAAATTTTTTTTTGTGAATTAATTAACGGATCATAAAAAAATCACGTAAAACTTTTCGGCAGTTAGGCCCGGAGTTGGAGGAATTTGGTGAAATTTGATTGTTTCTAATAAGTAAACAAGTAATTCAACTGTCAACAAAGCAGTTGAACCTTTAAACAATAAAACATACGTTTTCAACAAAAAATGTAATAGTTGATACTATAATCAAGAAAAGATTTCATTTTTTTAAAAAACAAGTCAAATTGGACCAAAAAAGACAAATTTAAAAAAAAAATTGAATATCAACTAAGAAATATTTTTCAGTCAATAAAGAAAAAAATGCCATCCAAAATGTAGAATTTTCAAGCTTTCTACAAAACAATTAAAGTTTCAACTAAATAGTTCTATGCAATCTTTTATGTAAAAATTACATAGATTTTCAATCTAAAACGATGAATATTCAATAAAAAATAAAGTAAAATAAATTACTAAATTATTAGTATTAGTTTAAAAGTGAAGGCATCATGAAAGATTAACTTAAGTGATCGAACGAAAAGCCTTACATAATTCCATTAGTCCCAGAGGATGCATATAACTTTTATTATTATAATTATTTAGCTCGTAAAATTCTTTTTTTAGGTCTTTTAGTTCAAATCTGGGATGTCAATCTTTTTAGGTTTTTAATTAGGTGAATAATTGAACATTTAAGATTCCAAAATTGAAGTTTCTCGATTTCAAATTATTGAATTTTATTTCGCTTAATTTCAATACCTTAAATAAAAAATTGCTTAGTTTGGAAATTTGAAACTGTAAGCTATAGAAAGTTTAAATACAAAATATTTGAAACACAAAATTTGTTAAAGTTTCAAAATCTAATTTTTTTGACTTTATTTCTTTAATTTTATATTATTAACTTTAGATCAATGAAAGTTTTGAGGTTTCACTTCAAAATAAATAGGATTTACGCTACACTGGCTATAAAAACATTAGTATGTTAGTCTTTCAGTTTATAATTTCTTATTTCAAATTAAAAATGATGTTGTCATCTCTGTTTGATTGAAATTTTCCTTGATTAAACGCCATCAAAAAAATGGATAAATTTTAATGTTAACAATTGTAGGGACATCTGAATTTTATTCATTTAATTTATTTGGATTTCTAAATAAAAGACGGAAAGCTAATCGATGATAAGTCCCCTTTCTTTTAAAAAATTTGCTATTTCTTCAAAAACCATACTTGCTCGCTTTTTTGCACTTATTTGAGTGAAAAAGGTCAGGTTTTGACTTTCTTATCCTAAAACTTAGTGTTTAAATGTAATCAAATATTTATAAATTTAAAAGAATTCAAACCTATTAAATGAATTATGCTAAACAATGATATTTTCAGTAGGGCTCTATTCACCGAAGGGAATGCGCCTTTTAGATCTACAATAAACGCCTACACTTAAGCACCCTTTCTGACTACCCAAGCAGATCTTTCTCCATCTTTCCTTATTTAAGGTTGGGATCCGATTAGGTCCCAATCATAATATCTAGTCTGGAAAAGACTGATTGGGGCCCTGTGAGATTCTAGTGAAGAATTTCGAGCCTCGTACATATATGGTAAATCTATCTCTATACTATTGTTTTTAAACAAAAAATTCCATCTTTATGAAAAACTGTAAATGTTTCCTACTAAACCCAGATCGGAATTTCTACATGCGTAGTTCTCTATCCACCAAATGCTGCAAGACGTAAATATTGTCAACAGTGCTACGTGCTACACTAGAAGCACCAACCTCCAAGAGAACCCTGCTGGTAACTTTTCGATGCACTTGTTTGTGCATTTAAATGGCTAAGGTGCTTCCCCCAAAGGGCGTCCGGATCTTCTTGGTCCGATGAAGCTTCATATTTAGGGGGTTAATACGCGTAGCCTATGAAGCGGCGTATAATTTTTCCAAGCCCGTCTCCCCTTTTTAATACAGTGGTATCCTGTAAAATTAGTATGATTAGACTTAGTACCTTTTAGTTGTCCCCAGAGAGAGAAAAACAGATTTATATTAAAAATATAGGTCGAGCGCTGAAAAATAAAAATTTTTTGAGGACACATTTTACAAGTATTAAAATAAAATTAGGAAAGTATTAAGAATAGAAAATTAAAATTTTCAGACAAGTGGCACGAGCTGAGAAAAATAAAAAAATCACATTTTGATCACACAAAAAAGAGCTACAAATTGTTATAAATAACTTTTTGATAGGGTGCGTCTGCTTTGTTTTGTTCGTGAGAAATAACATTAACAATAAACATATTAAATTTTCTAGAGAAGCGATGCAAAGTACGTAATATATAAAGAAACAAAAATTATGCATTCAAAAATGATCTACAAGGGACCCCGCAGCAAATGTACATGAAATGGCTTTCGGTCGATTTTGATTAAACCTCGTAAAGTTGTAGTTCTCAATGTCTCGATCAAAAGTGTTATGGGGCACATAGTCCGAAAATGGACAGTTTTCGAGTTATAGAGGGTTAAACATCCAACCCTTCTAAGAAACATTACCAAATATCTTG